>CABFVX010000151.1:134549-155100 GCA_902151425.1 Timema shepardi | reverse complement strand
CCCCCCCCGAATCCAAAAAAGTGTTTTTTTGACTTTCCGTCTGTTTGTCCTTACCTACAACTAGAGCGTAAACTATTTTACCGATCGGGATAAAACTTGGTATCCAGGGTTTTCATAGGGTTGACCCAAAGGATTTCTGGATATCTAATCCTAAAATTAAGGGTAGTTTACTGGAGGGCAAAAAGAGAATAAGTCGATTTTCTCAAAATTGGCTTTAACGATTTTGATTATATTTCATTTCTAAACATTTATAAATATTCTAAACAAAATTGATTCCCCCAATATTTCGGCAAAATGACTATAAGGGCTCCGGTCTGATGCGTAAATTATCATTTTCATAATATCTCATAAACTATTTGAGATATGAAATTACTTATCGTTACAAATATGTAGGTCTCTTTATAATACAAATATTTTATAGGAAGCATATTTTTATAAAACCAATAACTTTCAAGCTATACGTAAATATCTGTATTTTTTTTAACTTTTCGAACACAAAAGATAAAAGTATTGCGACCGCAAGAGAAAATCTAACCTTAAATCTTAATAGATGTCGACGTCTCAAAATCCCCCAAATCTTAAAAAGTTGTCTTTGCAATGGCGTCTGTCTGTGTGTCTGTTTAAACTTATAATTAAAAGTAGTTTAAGAAAGGGCGAAAAGAGAAAAAAAAATATTTTCTCAAACTCGCCTCTAACGATTTTGATTAAAATTCGTATCTATGAGTTGATTAAGATTATAAATAAACTGGATATTTTCATTTTCCCATGAAAATTACTTTTAGGGTACGTTACAGAAGTGGAAATTTGAGATACTAAATAACTTATTATTGAAAAATTAAAGTAATATTAAAAATAAAACAAACTTTTATATGAAATATATTTTTATAAAACCAACTGTTTCTGAGATATTGGCAAATATATCAATACAATTTTGTGAGCTTTAGCTGTAAAGAGGAACTACTTAAGTCTTAACGCAATAATTCTCCAATGCCATAGAGTAATTAAATATAAATAAGTTTCTAAAAGTTTTTGTTGGTTTTCCTTAAGCCTCTTAGGAGAAATGTTTGTACAACAATGATCTATATCCATTTTAGACTCAATAGTCAATATTTACATGTTTTATGGGTCGAAATTTATAAATGAGAAATTTAATAGCAATGCGATGGCATGAAGATTTGCAACACCTAATAAAATGTCGAAAATTTTAACCGGAAGTTGAAATTTCAATACGAAGTGTTGACCCTTGTGGACCCAACATTGATCTTTTTGTCGGTCCAAACATACAAATGAGGACATTAATTCTTTAAAAACAAAATTATAAAATTTAAAACCGGGACTAATTTTTTTTACATAAGTATAGTACAATTTATGCTTGGGTTCACTAGGGTATATTATTTTATTTTGATTCACGTATTTTACGAGTTTTGAGTAAATATTTCCATTTTCAAACAATAGAGCGAGTATGTCCGTGCGGAGTTCCGTACCATTTATTTTTTAATTGATACTTTAAAAAAAACTCACGAGTGTAATCATTAGCTATCTCTATATAATGCAGCGTTGCACTTTCATGCTTAATTATAAAAACATTACAATGGAAGTAGTATTATTAATATTATTTCATACTAGGGCGTATATAATTTACAGGCCAAGGTAATGGAGAGGAGGTAGGTAATAAGGCAATTTTCTGTACGTGCAATAGACAATGACCTTCGGGAGCGATACAGTTAACGTTACATTTGAATCCGACACTTGAACTTTCCCGAGACAGTACACTGACCTAGGATAAACCTTTTCAGATGTTTCTGAATCATATGAATGTTTAATGAGTACATTTGTTAAAAAAAAATCAGAGGAAAATATCTCGAGAGAAAATTATAAAGATATGATTTACGTGCGTGTTTATAAAGATATGATTTACGTGTCTGCATGTATATTCAGGGTTCTCTTATTCTATCAACCCTGGTGGGTGGTGGTGGTGGGGGGGATGCATTTTCTCTAATACACCTTACTAGATATTTCCCAATAGATTAAACCGTTAGAATCTCGTCTCACGAGTGACTAACCAGAGAAAACGTTTCGAAATGCAGTTTTTTGCATTTTTAATTTGACAACAGTGAAATTGGGATAAGTTCGCTAGATTATGGTGTAATAATTTAACTGGTCTCAATTCCACTAGTTTAAAATAAATTAAAATAGACAAAACTACATCACGAGGCGATATCTGGTTCAAGATGTATTACCAATTTTTTTATTACTACGTATTACTATCCGTTCAGGTTATACTCATAATGTACTATTTACACTAATGTTTTATGGACAAGGTTGAGTTATATATTATATGTATCCGAATTTGCGGGGAATGATAGTGGAAAGCCATTTAAAGAATAAACACCCTCAGTACACCCGACCTAAGTTTGAACCCCAATTTCCCTGTCATCAGCAGGCCAATCTTGTTCGATATCGACACCTTAGACCATGTGATCACAGAAGTGGGTGTGACCCTACTGTACTTAACTTTGGATGACTACCAAAAAAAATCATGACTTTTAAGGATTTGAATGTTCGAGCCCTCATTTTTACTTTCCTTAGATGCTTCAGAGAGAAAGTATTGTGATCGTCAAAAAAAAAATGAACTCAAGATTTTGATAAATGTCGACATTTCATGATCCTCTGAAACCAAAAAAATTGTTTTCGCAATGTCGTTTTCTGTTTGTACCACGGGCTGGAGCCGAAACTGTTTTACCAAGTGGGTTAAAGCTTTGTATCTGGATATTTCATAAAGTCCCCCCTGAGGGATTTTGGAAATTAGATACCCAACCCTGAATTTAAGTGTACTTTACTGAAGGGCAAAAATAGAAAACATTGATTTTCTCGAAATTTGTTCTTACGATTTTTATTACATTTTATATATAGACATTGTTTATTATTATAAACACGAAGGTAATTCTCATTTTCTCATGAAAATGATTTAAAGTACTTGACATGAAAAAATATTCCAATTCTCCGTAACTATCTAAGATAAAAATAATTTTTCACTGTAAAATTGTAGTACTGTTAAAGATAAAAATCTTTTATTTGAAATTTATTTTTACTAAACCAATAATTTCTTAACTATAAGCAAATATATATACTTTTTAATTCAAGTCTTTGAAAATAAGTTTGATTCTTGTGCTCTTTGGTGGACAAAGATATTTCCCTTTTCTCAATTTTTCTGTAAGTGTTCATAGTTCTTAATATCATGGAGTAAGTGAGTAACATTGTATAATATCTCATTTATAATCTTTGGCGTGACGTTTCTACAACTATGTATAGATTTATTATTTCATTTTACAAAGCTTACGATTTTTTTTTGTAAATGTCTATTTTAAGATAAAAGAGGAAGAAAGTATGGGAGGCGCACTCTACCATTTATTTCAATATTAAATCAGAGGCTACAAAATGTTTATGCTCTTAATGGATATGAATAAAATCTACTTACTTGTGCATTTGAGTTCTTTGGTGAGCTCGTCCGAAGCCATGAAGCAGTCCGAGGTTCCATCGCATAGTTTGGATAGTTCGTAGAGCTGCAAGACGTCCGTCGATTCGTTCACTTGGCAGCCAAAGTAACCATCTTCCAGGTTGAGGAAGAATATCTCGCGTTTTATTCCGAAACCGATTCCACCGTAGGAATGTATCTGCAAAGAGACAAAAGGGCGTTAGCATAGGTTCGATTAAATATTTAGCATGGTTTATTCATCGTTAGGTGAAAGTTATCATAACTAGTAATACAAGGTGCCAAATAAAATAAAAATCTATCATCTGAAAAATATTAAACATAATTTTTTTTAATGTAGGTTAAGTATAATTCTCAAAAGAAGAGATTTTTTTTAAATATCAGCGCATCTTACTATCAGTTTGGGCTATGTGCAAATATTATTATTATTATTATTATTATTCTGATGTATAAGATGAGGAAATTGGAATTGAGATGAAAGGTACCCTCATTTGCGTGGAGGATGAATTGGAAATAATTTATGAAAACTATCCTCGGTACACCCGAAGGAGATTTGAATCCCGATTTCGTTGCTCCAGTCTGTTGCAAGAATGATGCCTTAGCCTATTCGACCACCGAAGTGGATCTATAAAAGTTTTTAGATCTACATTCACGTATACATAGGTAAAATCATGTGATCTGTATCTGTCAATTTTGATAGATATTATCAAATCAATACACAGATAATAACGCTAGTCATAATATATTAAAATGTTATTAATGTTGACGGCAAAAATATGTTTGTATTTTCTTAAATATTCATCCAAACAAACCCCTATTGTGAAACATGTTTCAATTAGCATAGTCTTTAAGACACCCCTTTTTTTAATTACTCTAAGGCAGGGGGTTTCAAACTGTGGTACGCGTACCCCCAGGAGTACGTGCGTGAGACTTTCAGGGGTTGTGTGGGCAGCTCTCAACGGAAATCGGCAAATTGACGAGAGAAACCAAACGTGGTGGGGGAACCAATTAATCTGGCGAGGAAATGTTGAGGGAAATTTTATCCTTTGATAACCTGTCATTTGGGAAAATGTTATTTTGGGGGTACATTAGAATTTTAGTCATGACCAAGGGGTACAGTCTAAAATAAGTTTGAGAAGCACTACCCCACGGCCGCTGTGGCATCCACTTTTTTTTTCTATATATATTTAATCAGCTATATTTCACTGATAGAGATGTCTACTGCAAATCTAGGAGCTCTAGTTTTACTACGAATGGTGTCTAAAACAATTTACACTGTTGTCAAATTAAAAATTCAGAAAACTGCACTTTGAAATGTTTTCTCCGATTAGTTGCTCGTGAGACGATATCTAAGTAGGGTAATTTATTAGGGAGGATCGAGTAGGATGTACTAAGGAAAATCATTAGTTTTGCTCTAGTATACTACTAAAATTCCCTCTATCTTGGATGTTTAGCGCATTCTCTTGGTTTAAGATAGTTTGTGATTTGTATGCTTGTTTACCAATGAACCTAGAATATTCGTGTTAAATGTTCTAATGAAAACAATATATATTTTAAATAGTATTCGACTAGTTTTTTTCCCCTAAACGTCGTTAAAGCCGCTGCACGGTTATTTTTTTCTATTCTAAAATTTCAGTTTTAATTAATCTACTTTATCACTAATAAAAGGTAGTAAGACGCGGTGCTAATAATAATAACACTAATAAAACTATAAAAGTAAACATATGTTCCTGTTGTATTAAGGCACCTAGAACTAGATTGCAGTAGGCATTACCTTATATGACAGATCAGAAAGTAGTAAAATCCACTTTCATCACCAGCTGTTATTGTTGAGAGATGGCGTACATATTTTTTTAAAGAGGCAAGAAAAATATATAGCGATCCTTTACCAGTGATTGATACTTTAATCTATTTTTTTAAGAGTTATAGGCTAATTCTACCATACCAAATGATTGTCCTTTTAACTAAGGACATCAAACTCGAGTCTTAGATGCTACCACCATCGAAATGATCGAGGGTCTATCTTAGGATGGGAATGTAGGGAACGCGAATTATAGGGAGTGTTTTGGCAGTTTTTATATACAAACTTTTTTTTATCAAAATAAATAAAATAATTTTCCAGTAGAAAAATAGAGCTTGGTTTTCTTCACATAAAGATATCAATATCTGTCTAAATATCTGTCAAGGATGTCCTGAAATTTAATGACAACTTTTTCTCTTCATTTAAAAAGTTTCTCGTTTAATGTTGTTATGATCATGACAGATATTCAACAAATGTTTATATCACCACGTAAAGAAAGATTATCTCAATATCAAAACTGGAGCAATATTTAATTTAGTTTGACAAAAAAAATATTATGCTATAAAAACCGCAAAAACACTCACCTTTTCACGCTTTCTTTAAATACACAGCTTAATACCACGATTTTTGATACCTTAATTCTCATCTCTCAAATACCAGTATTTAAATGAATTCTAAACGTTACTGAACTATTTAGAATTGTGTACTTTTAAATGTGACAATGATTTGCTATTTTGCCCTTTCACTTTAATACCGGTAAATTGTAAATACCCTTGGCATTATATATGTGCTTTAGAGATATTGCCTAAATCGAGTATGGACCTTCTGTTTATATTCCATTCACGGTAGGAATTGACTTCTGAAAGGCCTTTTCCCCTACCATAAATCTACTATATAGTAGGATATTGGTAGGAAAAAAGACCTTTCAGAGAGTAATTCCTACCCTGAATGGAAAATAAGTTTTTTTTACTACAGTATTTATATTTTCAGGTGGCTTCCTCTACAGTACGGAGTTCAATAATAAACATATCTTTAATGTGGTGTTGGAACCTTGGAAAGGGATTTAAATAATTTGTGAATGTCGAAGAATTAAAAAATAAATAATTCTAGGTTAAAATTTGAACTCAAGGAAAAACCTAATCGTAACATTTATATTTCTCGCCTTACAATTATATCTAAGGTCTTTAACCAAAGAAAGTTGATATATAATACAAGTTTTGCTTCTTTTTAAAAGTGTGTACCATTTGGTATGGTATTAGACCATGTTGGACTCTGACAAATAAACCTGTAAAGACTACAACATAATATATGTTCTTGGAAGTGACACCTCTTAACATGTTTGTACCTAGAACACGAGAGGAATGCCATGTAAGGCTTTTTGTACAGTTCAATTTTCATAGGAGGAGTCTAATCCTGATATTTTTAGTGATGTTCATACTTGATTTGATAAAGGGTAATAAATGATAAAATTATATATTCTTTATTTTTATTTCCTTCTCCTCATTTTATAATAGTCCTTAATATTTTATGATGACATGTTTCGGTGTTACATCATATTCAGGCCCGAGGAAAACCAATGTAATTGTGAAATCATGAAAATAAAATTTTAAGGTTAATAAAGTTAAATATTAAACATGGAACTGTCCATAGAGAATAGAAGATGATATACTATTAAATAAATAATCACTTAAATTAACAAACTTATAATTACCTTATTTATGATAAATATAGTTATAAGGTAGATAAGGTAGATAAGCGTGTTAATTTGAGTGATTATTTATTTAATATTTTATCTAATATCTTCTATTTCTTCTGGAATATTTCCATTTCTAATGTTTAGCTTAATCAACCTTACAATTTTATTGTCATATCTCTATACATTATTTTACGATTACATTGGTTTTCCACAAACCTGAAGATTCTGTAACATCTATGTATAACACCGAAACATGTCATAAAATAATAAGGACTAATATCATATAAGGAGAAGGGAATAGAAATAAATATATCATTTTATCACTTATCCTGACAGATATATAAGTTACTAAATCTACTTTTACGTATTCATACTTGAGTATTGTAATATGCAACTGTCACTTTTGATAGATATAATCAATAACAATAAAATAATAACAATTAGGTCATCAATCTTACGATTGACTTGCTGCAGATCTCAGCTTTTTCCTATCCTGGGCTATTTTTTTTACATCTTTATATCTTTTTCTACCAACATCGTCCACTATCTGATTCATGCACTCCAGTCTTGGTTTCCTTCTTGAATTTTGCGCTTTCTCATTTCCTTATAATTATCCTCATCAAACAATCATGTCTCAGTGATGTCTTATCATGTAAACTCTTCTTATCTGTATATCTTTCCAAAGTTTCTTTTCTTCATTTACTTTTCTTAGCCCTTTAGTGTTTATTTTACGAAATAACACTAAAATGTGTTTATATTTTATAAAAGGCTCTTTATATAAAGATTGGACTGTAATATCTCGTGTGGCAACACTGTCCCGAGTTCTTCTATTTGGATAACGGATTCCACACATGTCCCGCCCTTACACCTGAGCTGGAGAGCTATGTGTGGATGGCACTCTTCATAAAACAACGCCTCATTTAACTCTAGAAAGCGCTCTATAAGAGCCCGTCTCAGGATCGATTAACCAGAAAATAAGATACAATATCATGATCGAACCTGAAAACGTATCGAAGTGCTGGTTTCTGCATTATTTATTTGAAAATAGTGAAGTTGGGATCAACTTAGTCGTGTACTTTTATTTAAATAACTATTTTAAATTTAGTTATTAAAAAAAACATTTGAAAATGGTCTTACTGATCTCAATTTCACTTTTTTTAAACTGTGTGTGGGGAGAGGGGGTTTAGCAGCACATCTTACTACCCGTTCAGATTATACGCTTATGTAGTAATTTCACTAATGGTTTTATGGATAAGAAAGGCTATATATAAAATAATTGTACCGGATTTTTGTGGAGGTAAATTTGGAAAACAATTTTCGAAAAACTACCTTTAATACACCCAACCGAGATTCGAACCTCAATCTCCCAGTCATTGGCAGCCTAGACTAACACGAGAGTAGTGTATTAGACTATGCGGCCACCGAAGAAGGTTCCGAGCTGTGGTACCTTCTTAAGTTAGATGTTAACCACGTAGTTATACGGGCTCTTAAATATAAAGTTTGGAATAAAATATCAACGAAAGCTTTTATATCGGCTAAGAAATAGTTATTATTATTATTATCATCTTATTTCCCATTTCAATAATTTATCACTAAGAAGATCTGCCTATAATATCTAAATTTTACAATATTCTGATTTATTTTTTGCATATTGTTACTGCTTTTAACCACTCTTTAGTTTTTTGTTATTTTTGCTATTTTTTTATTATTATCACTATTAATTACTTTTTTGTAACTACTAATCATTATATAACATTATTTAACCATTTTTGTTTATCTTATTTTCTCGTGTAATTATATGTATTTGTAAGGTACTTGTGTACTTTAGGTGCTGGCCTGTTATAGGTCTTACAACTGTTGGCCAGCACTATAATAAAGGAAATTGAAATTATTATTATTATTCACGTGTGATATACCTGCACTGGTGTTTACACGTACTATAAAGCATCCGTACTAGCAATAGACTATATGACCAGTAACGAAAATATCTTGTTTCGTTTTTTTACACTAGAAGGTTTTATATCCTCTTGTTTTTACAATACAATTTTTTGTAACTGTCTTAACACTATTAATAGCCGGTCTTATGACTCCTGGATAAATATTAATCTGGCAAATAAATATTTATATCTGGTAGATAAGTTAAAAGTCCGTCTTAGGACCGCCAGATAGCATTGGTCTGCCAGATAAAATTTATTTATCCATCACCATTTTATCGGGAGATTTAAGTACCTAATAACTTTTATCTGAAAGTTAAAATGGGCGTTGCCATAGTGACGCGTTGTTTTTCATGAGGTTTCGCCTATCAAAATCGGTTTTTAGGTTAAAATCTTGGTTCACGTGTTTAGTAGGCACAGGCCCAGGCTCTAACTATATAAAGTTAGAACATTTAATTAACACTTTTATGTAAACGGATAAGCTATTTGTAGAGTTATATTTATATAAGAACAAGTTATTTAAAAGTGAGTACAATAAATGAAATTTTGTAAACGTTGTACCAAATTAATACTCATATTTTGGCAAACACTGAAATTAGTACTTGCAAGACAACCTAGCTTCTGCACCCACCTCACGCCATCTGTTTCCTCGCACTCGTTTAGCCTCCATTATTTAACAAATGTCACCACTCGCTAGGTTGTAGTGGTATCATCAGAGCTTATATGCATGCGCGCACCAGTAGAAACAGTTCCAACCTTGCATTTTCTGCATAAAAATATATTCAACCTACAGATAGCTATCCGGCAGATAAATTCCGCTCATAATACGCGTAAAATATTAAAGTGGTTGACAACCTTTAAATGGTAGCTAGCTAACTTTAACCTCGCGATAGCAATTTTTATGCGGTAGTTATAAGACCGGCCCTAAATGTACCGCTCTTTTACTCAAGTTATATTCCGGGTCGAGCGTTGAGTCTCCTGCGTGATAAACATGCAACAACCCGCCTGACCTGCACGTAGGCTGGGCACGGCTAGTTTCAAGGAGCTTGATTATTTAAATAAGTTCAAACCAGATCAAACCGCATCACGTCCTTCAAAATGACTTTAGTTTGAAATTAAAAATAAGTTAGTTATCTTTTTCTTAAAGCATAGTTTTAATATGATTAACTATTGAGGAATGACTATTCTAGGGATTGGTTTATTGATAATCGTAATTTTAAAGTATTTCTAAATCGAATCAATGGCCATATATGTTGTTAAATTATCGAACACATTGGTATGTAGGATTGTTCTTTCATTTCCGTAAATGATACTATGCCATAAATTAGTGATATATTTTTATAATAAATCTATCTCTTAAGCCCAACTGGGGATCAAACATATAATATCCCCGTCTATGTGAGTGTGATGCCTTGGAGTTTAGGCTTTAGACCATTTTGCCACCAAAACGGGCAAGAGAAAAAACAGTTCCTTTGTTAAGGGGGCGGTAACTGAAAATGCGTGTTTAAAAAAGCAAGCGGTTATTATATATCCATCAGTACAAGAGCGAACTTTGGTAACCCTTGGGCCGGTGTGCGGTATCCCACAAAGTGGCGGGTCAAGGTTTCTAGTAACTCTACCACACATGCGCTCCAAGAGTTCATCCGACTAATCACTCCAACATCGCTCCAGTGCCTTCTTACAATACTCTGTCCAAGAAGAATATCTTTGAGTGAACCGAAGTTTTTCTTTATTTTTTCTTCTAGCATTGCTTTTTTTAGCACTGCGTTTTACCATTCGTTCGGGTTATATCCCTAAGTACTAATTACGCTAATGAATTATGAATTTGGAAGGTTGAATTTAGAGGAAGTGAACCCGCATTTGTGTAGAGAGATAGTGTAAAACTATTTAAGAACTTCCCCCTCCAGTTAACCCAACCGAGATTCGATCTTCGATCTCCCCGTACTCAGCAGTTTAGCTCAACGCGACTAGTGCGTTAGATAACTACGCCACCGAGGCGGGTCACCACTTCTTACTATTTGTTCGGGTTATAAGCTTATGTACTAGTTACTCCAAAGGTTTTAAGAATTAGGAAGGTTAAATTTAGAGGAATTGTACCCATATTTTTGTGGAGGAAGAGCGGAAAACCATTTAGGGAAAACCACCCTCAGTACACCCGACTGAGATTCGAACCTCAATCTACCCGTCATCGGCAGTCTGGTCTGCTGCGGGAGTGGCACCTTAGACCATGTGTCCACCGAAGTGGGTCCGAAGTTGTGTGTCGGCAATTCATATTATGATTTTAGACTAAGTTTCTTCTTTTTTTTTTACTATTTTCTCTTCGGGATATTTAAAGTGCACTTTCCACACCGACTGATTATATCAGCCAGCACACGACTTAAAAACGAACTTAGACCGAGAACAAACACAACAACCAGCCCCCAGGTCGTTAATTCATCACCGTGAAAAGGGAAACCCTTATTTCACCAATAGAACATTGATTACATCGAGTGAATCGTGGTTGGCCGTCTCTTAATTTGTTTAAATGCAGATTAATTAAAGGGATTATTTAGTTTTGTTCTTAGAATCGAAACAGTTCTTCCTGGTGGTTAAGTGGTTAGAGGAGATCAACCACTAGTCTAGGGGAATTTTGGTTCGATTCCGAGTGTTGCTAACTATTATTTATATATTAATTATTTGCGAGTTCATCCTGCTATCTAATTAGTATGTATATAACCATTATGGATGGGTTGTATTAGTTGCATTGTCTTTGGATAACAAGGTGTATATATTATCACTTATAAAAAATTCCCCGGTGTTTCCCCGATTCTAAAATCTCTCATTTATACTAGTAAAACATATATCGGGTTTTATAAAAATATTTAAAAAAAATTCAAAATAGTAAATTTGCTATTAATAATTATTTTTGAAACTCACTTAAAACAAATATATACCACCTTTGATAAAAACATTGTTTGAATAGGTTTCAACTTGGAAATTTATTTCTCTTCCTTAGACAACTAAATATACCATTTTACCTGAACAATTAGAAAAAAATACGATTTTCATGACAGTTTTAAATCCCCTAAGTGTACAAGTTTTCTCAAATTCTCCCTGATTGTGGCTACCCTGATTAAGTTTGTTTGTAATTAGTATTCTTGTATAATTTGTACTTACAAATTATATATGTTTAAGAGACCAACAATGCATATAGCCGAAACGGGTAGTGAGACGCAGTGATAAAAAAAACATAAAAATATTCCAACGAGAAAAAATGTAACATTTTGTCTATATGGTTGTAACTGTAACGAAAAATATATTCTGAAAATGATTCAAATAAGGACGATGATTTATTTCATTGGTAATTTATTTTTTAGTTTTATGTCCCCGGGAAGGAAATAATTGAAGATTAACGTAAGCTCTGAAGAGGGAAAGAAAAATGTATGTTTTCACTTGAAGACACAAAAAGGGCATAAAAAATATACTCAACTGCATAATCGCTTTTTAAGAACAAATAAAAAGAAGAAAAAAACATTGGTTGAACGATTTTACGTTCTATAACTACAATCATTTTGTAATCATCTTTTGCGTCTTCAAAACCACCAGGGGTGACATAAATCCACTACCAAACTACTTACTAGCCATAAGTATTGGTTGAAAAATTACTGTATTTGCGGTTTTATGAATAAATGTTTAGTTCCTCCGCTCAAAGAACACACTAATCATGGCTATTGCATAATTCCTCTAAGGAAAATCAAATAAGGATCAAAGATGGATACAAGGGACAAGCCGTGAATGCTAAATGTTGGTAACTTACGTAAAACAGCTTATTTAAATCGGAATGCAGAAATATAAATTTTAACGTAAGTAAATAAATAAATAACAGAATCATAAAGTGATTTTAGAATGGTATTCTATATAAAGGCAGAGGTAATTCTGAATTGTGCAACCTCTTAAAAATAGCGTCAATTGAGAATAGGATGTTTATTGTTCATGTTATTGTAATCATGGCTATATAATTTAATATATACTTGCATTGTTTTTCTTGCATTATTAAAGGTTGACAAATTCTAGATGAAACTGTGTTTAAAGTACTGTATAAATATAAATGATGTCTTGTTTTGAATAATAAATGTTATTACATTACTTGTTTTACATTGACATAGGTTCGGATGGTAAAAAGTGGATACTTAATGTTATAATAAGTGTAAATTCACCGGTGTCTTGTTGTGCAGTGTTGCCAGAGTAATCAGAGTTAGTTTAAACTATACGGTACCCGTGAAAAATTCACCTGTGTCATGTTGTGCAGTGTTGCCAGAGTAATCAGAGTTAGTTTAAACTATACGGTACCCGTGAAATATTCACCTGTGTCATGTTGTGCAGTGTTGCCAGGGTAATCAGAGTTAATTTAAAATATACGGTACCCATAAAAAATTCGTTCTCTCACACTGTTCCCGTACTTTTTTAAGCCACTGCTTGTCAATAATGTGATCACACACATCTCTACATCATGTGTACATGGAGACTTAATCGTCGTACAAATGCATACCTCTATGAAGAAAAAACATCATATATGAGACAATAAAACTTTTATTTTTTTTAGGGTTGAGTCTTACTACCCGTTCGGGATATACACTTATGTACTAATTACACTAATGGTTTTAGGGATTAGGGAGGCTATACCTATAGGAAGTGTACCCGCATTTGCGTGGAGAGGGGAAAACCACCCTCCGTGTACCCGACCAAGATTTGAACTTAGATCTCCTTGTTATCGGCAGTTTAGTCTACTGTTTGAGTAGCGCGTTAGATCGCGCGGCCACCGAAGTGGGTGGTAGTGATAATATATATCAAAAGTGACAACTGTGGATCACAAGACTTAACGTGTGAATACGGGAGAGTTAGGTGTAGTAACTTTCTCTATCTGTCGGATATGTCCAATCCTAAGAATGTTGGGGTATAGAAGCTGTTATGAGGCCCACCCAGTGGTATTCAGCCCATACGAACCCTTCTCCCCTCTCTCAACCCATTTCAATATCCCGCCCACACACACTCAAGGACTCGGGCAGCTTCACTACTATCCCGGCTGTCAGGAGTATTGGGGTGTTGTGGATGACTAATTGCCCAGCGGTCGTAAAAGTTATAGGTGACGGAACGTAAAAGGAAAACAAAATTCTTTCATAGCTTTGTGGTGAAACGTCTATGATGGAATGCATATAGTTTGAGTAGAATTAAAAAACAAAAATGGAGGATACGCCCTAAAATATACTTCAATTTTTCTAAGAAAGAACCTTATATTATAGCTACAGTAGCCCCATGGCTTCTTTGGTGCTGACTGACAGCTCACAGCTGACTTCTGACAGTCAACATTTAGGTATATACCTAAATTTTGACTGTCAGAAGGGACAGCTGCTAAACACATGTTTTTTGCAGATCATATGGTTCGGCGTAGGGATACATAATCTGGCCTGGTAACTTTTCAAAGCCGTCAGCTGTCAGCTGTGAGCAGTCAATCAGCACCAAAGAAGCCATGGGGCTACTGTAGAAACGTTGCTAGTATCTATTTTCACGTATTCATACGTCAAGTAATGTGATATGCAGCTGTCCCTCTTGATAAATATTATCAATGTGTATAGACCTAAAATAGCACCATTAATTTTTCTAAAATTTACCAATATTTGCTGCAATTTTTTTTGATCAAAGAAGCTTCTTCCCGCCAAAACCCTACAATAGTTGCTAATTCTTGGATGTGTAATACTATTATTAGAATTATATATAAACTAGGTCCTAGAGCTCTTTATGTTACAATTACAAGTTAATTTATTAAAAAATTACATTAGCCATGCATAGTCGGAGGATAAATTATTGCAATTAGTGGCAAATTATCAAATGTAACTGATGGCAGCCATTAATATGAATCCCTTGAGATATATTTAATCAAGGACTCCTTGACACAGTGATTTATTCCGTGACGCTTGGGTTAGTTAATCCTAACACTGATCCATTGAGGACTGGTCTTCTGGTAAGGGTTGTTCGTCACTCATAGTCTAAGGTAGAGCCTGGGTTAAATACCCGAGGCCAGGAATCATTTTCAAAATATTTAAATTCGCTTACATTATTGTGCTCTTAGTAATAATGTATGCACTTTAGCTTAAAGTGGCTATATAACATTAGTGGCGTAGATAAATAATTATGTTTTTCACAATTTTATATTTTAATAGCAAAGCATTCGCATCTGATTAATCAAATTTGTATATTTGTATGTGGCGTGAATTAATTAAACACCATATACATCTAGCAGGTATTTTAATATCTACTTTTGTTTGGTGGCCATCAAGGCAAATTCTGTATGCACTATTTAGGTCTTTGTATAAATTTATCCTTCGCAGAAACGGAAGTGAATTTCCTATCCGGTGGGAAGAATGAACACGGCGCGCCACACCTTCATTTGATGTGTTTTAAAGTACTTCATACATCCGATATGCGATGAGATTAGGTTATTAATTTGGACAATTTTAATATAATTGTGCGCATATGAAGGTCGTTATTAAGTCCTAGAGAAAACTGCACCACAATGACTCATTATACATTTTTGAAGGTGTTATATTAAACCTTGTAAAAAAATATATTTTTTAACGACGTCTCACTACCATTACGGGTTGTACGCAAAAGTAGTAATTAAGTGCTAGGGATGAGTAAGGGGCTAGATTTATGGAAAGTTTACCCACATTTTCGTGGAGGGAAAGTGGAAATCATTTAGGAAAATATCTTCTCAGCCCACCCGATTGGGATTTGAACCTCGATATTCCCGTCATCAGCAGTACATTCTTTAACAAAAATGATACCTTAAAGTCGGACCATTCAAACCAACAAATCGGGGGGAAAATTAATTTTTCAACCATTAGATACTCAAGTTCCTTTTAATGACTAAACTTATATATTTTTTAGTTTAATTTTGTGACTATATTTGTAAGTTTAAATATTTTTGAAGAATAATGTGACATAATACAACTTCTAGATGATAAGAGAGCATTTATTTAAAATAAAATTGGAGGGATGAACACTTGATAACATCTTATTTCAGCAATTGTTATGATTTGATAAATGGAAAGTTTTGTACAAAAACGATAGCTAATAATACAGTAGTTAATTAATTGAATTATATTAAATAAGTTTATTAAATAAATGGTTGTCTCAAGCCAATTTTCTAGTAGCATTCCAAAATGGCGGCTATTGAGATTTTCCACCTCACAAATGGGGGCATGAGGATACTATGTATTGTTTAGGCGTTCCTCCAGCGCTCGGCTATGATTGAGAAGGAAGCAGCCTACCGGAGCATTGCGGACCGGAAGACGATGAGCAGACCCAGCCGAAGACCGACCGGACACCTGAAGGCTCCTGGCTATTGTCTGGACTTGACGCATGCGCAGACACGCCTCACATACCTGGACGTTAGTCAGTCCGTCATGAGTTTTGTCAGACACATATAAATGAGCAGTCACTTGGAACTATGTGGACAAAGGGAAGTTTCCTCATGATACACAAGAATACCAATAACTACGGAATAAATTATTTCCCCCGTATTAGAGTGATTTCGCAGACCAATCAAGTAATTATGTTCCACATGCCTTGGTCGTCGTATGGTCTAACGCGCTACTCTCACAGAAGATAATATTGCTGATAACGAGGAGATCAAGGTTAGTATCTCGGTCGGGTGTACTGGGGGTGGTTTTTACAAAATGGTTTTCCACTATCCCTCCGCACAAATGTGGGTAAAGTTCCTATAAATATAGCCTTCCTCATCACTAAACCATTTACGTAACTAATACATAAGCGTATAACCCAAGCGGGTAGAAAAACATGGTGCTAAGAAAATTTTGTACGCGTTTAAAAAGTAATAATTTCATTTTCGACTTTGAACATGACTTTTTTTAAATGCACACAAAAACTACCGGAAAAATTATACGATGCCCATGACATATATTCAAGACATGTTGGTGAGTATAAAATTAAACTAAACTTATCTACTAAAGCAATGTTTCATTTATTTTGACATAAAATAATTTTTGTTGCAAATAAACCCATACAGACTTCAACAATTAACTTTTAGTGGCCGCATATAAATGTTTTCAATCTCTCCAATAAATTTCCAAATAATAAACTTCAAAGGGTTCATCTACTCAACGCCTCGAGTTTCTGTTTTTTTAATTAAGAGCGTGCATCATAGCAGGCCCAAATCAGCTCCCGGCTCGCGCGAGGTATGGGAGTCAAAGGGAAAAGAAAACACCAACGACGATATGTCAGAAATGTGTACAGTGCGTTCTAATTTGAATGATTACTCGACATTTTCCGCGGTGACGATGTGGGGCAAAGCGACATAGTTTCTTGTTAATAACTAATAACTACAATATGCCCCTATTAGGACAGAATGAAAATTTGTGCAAAGTTCTTATCTGTAAAGATATTCTAAAATCCTCAAAAACGGCCTTTTTAACGCAGTTTTTATCCAAATATAATTTAATATTGCAACAATGTTCGGTATTAGGAGCTTCTATTAACTCTTTATCTCCATTAATGTTTAATCAGAAATGATTCACGTGCAATAGTGTTGATTTAAGCTTACGATTTCTAGCCGAGTGGATCACAGAGTTGATTGGCGTGTGATGCACGCTCTTAAATTCGCCGAAACAACTGACAGTGTTAAGAGCCTATAAATAATTGTTTTATCTTTAAAAAAAATGTGGGAGTGAGGGTAAATATATTTCGTGTATAAAGTGTAAGAAGGGTGACGATTTGTTTAAAAAAAAATAATTCAAACGCAATCAAGATGGTGAGTTGGAAGACTCTGGCTCTGCTTGGCGTCCACAAACCAAGGGTACAAGGGGGTAAAGGGAGAAGTCATATTATACACGTTTTCAAGGATAGCAACCCCAGCTTTAGAGCATAAATTATTATATAAAATATCAACCATGACTGTTTTCAAAGTTATTTTCCTCGTTTTTACCACCCCACACAGATTTAATCCGATAATCCGGCAGACTTGGTAAGCCATCATTGTCAAAGTCCTGGGCGTGGTGAAATATCAGAATTTTCTGTAATATATAAACATCAGTTGGTGTATTTCTGTTAGTATTTTTTAGCATGGCGTCTTACTACCCGTTCGGGCTGTACGCCTATGTACTAATTACACCATTGAGTTAGGGATTAGGTAGTTTTAATTGAGAGGAAACGCACTCGAATTTGCATGGAGGCAAAGTGGAAAATCATTTAAGGAAAAACCCGCAGTGCATCCAACCGGGATCAAACCCTGATATCCGTCCAACACGATAGTAACGTTAGAGCACGCGGCCACCGAACCGGATTTGTTTTTTATTCTTTCACTCAAAAACCACTGTACCAATTTTGTTGAAATTTTACACAAATATAGCTCGGGCATCCGGTTAACATAGAGACGAGTAAAAATATATATATTCTATTTTGTTTCAAGATGGCTACTAAAAAACACTGCATCTTGGCATTTTTCCCAACTAATACTTATATTATTTTCATTTGACCTTTGAAAAGTTCCTAGAATTTTTTTTTATAAAACACGTTACGTGCAAAAAAAACGAGTAATTAGCTGTAAAAACTATGCCATATAAATACATGAAATTCGTTTTAGTAGTATTTTATAACTGTCTACAGAGTTTCTTTCTATTTAAATCAAATTGTATTAGACGTCATATCTTAAGTTAGACTCGTTTTAAGGTGGTATGCTGATAAATTAGGTGTTTTTTTAAAATACCCCAGTTAAAGACCTTAAAATAATCTTAAGTGACCTAATTCAACACATTCCAATGCCCCTAAACTACAATGACATCTCTATTAAATCACACTCTACTATTAAAGTACAAATTATGATGTAATTGTAATATGTATTCTATTATGGTACCTTGGAAAGCAGCCTTCATGGTTGTTGGGTATGAATGTTTCAGGGTTGGTAATCGTTATCTACCCGTTCTAGTCTCTGGTTTAGTTGTACAATTAATACCGTAGTTAGTTCTAGATAGTTTGATTGCCACTGCTTATAAAACCTCGGTTCTTTATAACTTTCTTAGAATAAACAAAAAATCGTAAGATAAAATGCTATCCAGGATTGTGTTCGGTTTACATTGAGCCAGAGAATAATTGCAGCTGTACTAAAATATTATTTTAAGTCTAATAAGTCAGTGTATGTTTGTTAATAATAAAGTAACTTTTTTTTCAAGCCCCGCGTCTTACTACCCGTTAGGGCTGTACGCTTATCAACTGATTACGCCAATGGTTTAAGGGATTAGGTTACATTTAGATAGAATGCACTCGCATTTGCGTGGAAGTAGAGTGTAAACCCATTTTGGAAAAAACTTTTAGTCTACTACCGACAGAGATTTGAAGATAAATATCCCCGTCATCCGCAGTCTAGTATACTGCGAGATTAGCACCCTAGATCATGTGGCCACTGAAGCTGGCAATAAATTAACTAAAGAAACAATATTTCTATTGCTAAATACTACGTTAATGATATACCACCCGTTTAGGTGGTCATATGGTCTAAGGCGTTACTCTCACCATAGGCTAGACTGACGATGACGGAGAGAATGGGGTTCGAATATCAATCGGGTGTACTGAGAATAGATTTTCCTAAATGGCTTTTCACTCTCCCTCCATGCAAATGGTGTATACTTCCTCTAAATTTAATCTTCCTCGTCCTTAATTAATTAGCGTAATTAGTACATACATGCGTGTATCCCTGGCGAGTATTAAGACGCAGTGTTTAAAAAAAATATTCACTCATATATATATATATATATATATGTGTATACACAAATAGGCACTTTCACAGTGCAAGTAGTAATACTCGAAGAACATATAAACTCAAATGTATATGGCCCTAGTACGTCCTAAGTAAAAGACTAAGAGCCAGAATAGGCCACTCGTAATCTCTTGGCATTGTGCGTGAACTATAAAAGGAACTTTTTTCCCCCCTAGGTATCAAATAATTTATTTAATTAGGGCGTATACATTCTAACATAAATGCTCGATAAAAAAAAGTAAGGGCTTTTATTTAATAGATTACAAGGACTCGTTGAGTAAGATATTCTTGAACTGTTAACTCAGTTCCTAGCACGGTACAACGAATAAGTGCGCTTGGTGAATGCAGAAGAAAAGGGTGAGTTTTTTTAAACGATTACCTCACCTCGCCGAGGCAAACACCACTGCAAAATCGTGCAAACTGCAACCAAAGTTACAAACCCAAGCACCGTTACTTCATCGCCAAGGACGTTTCCCCTTTTAATCGATGGCCTTCGGCTAATGGCCCCCGTACATAGCACCTGGTGGACTCTTGACCATTATTTGATATACGATGACTTAGAAAAAATAGGGGGTGATTGACTGTAAGTGGGTTGGAACGTTTTTCACCCCCCTCCCTCCCCTGTGTCCTATCATCCGGAACACAAGTTAGTACGTTTTAGTCCACTTTCTCATATTGCGCCATTTATAAAGGAGACTCTTTTGTTTGACCTAGAAATTTTGAAAGGGCTATGTAGGATTCAACTTGAACCTTTACAAAATCCTTTTTAAATTGGGGTGAACTTTGTTCAACTAAGTTTACTACTCACCCCCCCCCCCCC
>CABFVX010000151.1:117866-134445 GCA_902151425.1 Timema shepardi | reverse complement strand
AAATTAAATAAAATATTTCTCCATTAGCAACATATAATTTAGTTTTCTGCACATGCTAATATCAAAAAATCTTGAATATATGTCAAGGATGTCCTGTAATGTTGTCAAAACTTTTTAAATAAATAGAAAAAGTGTTGACAAAATTCCAGGACACTCTTGACAGATATTCAAGATCTGTTGATATTAGCATGTGCAGAAAACTAAACTCTACGTTGCTACTGAAGAAATATTTTATCTATTTTGGCAAAATAAATAAAATACTATAAAAACTGTAAAATTATTCGTGCTCCCTTCTGCCGCAATTTAAACCTGAGTTGGTGGCCAGGTGGATTAATGCCCAATATGATCTAGTCTGGTTTACCGATGACGGGAAGGTCGGGATCCTAATCCCGGATGGGTGTACTGAGGGTAACTTTTCCAACCTCCACGAAAATGCGATTATATTTCCTATTAAATATTTCACCCAGCTCATGCTTACCCTATTAGTGTGATTAATAAATAAAACAACGTCCATTACGGTTTTCCGCTTATGCCTTGGGTCAGTTTTTTTTATCGAACAGCCTTATTATTGGAATGAGGTATTTGATTAATTTTTACCTGTCTGTGAAAAATAAAATAAAACTTACATGACGAAAATAAATCTTAAGGTGTTCGAAAATTTCAACCCGGTGCGTATTTATTAAAGAGTTTTTTTAAGTACCGCGTCTTACTACCCATTCGGGCGATGCTCGTATGTACTAATTGCACTGGTGTGATGGGGATTAAGAAGGTTTAATTTAAAGGGAATGTACCCATATTTGCGCATGAGAGAGAGAGAGAGTAGAAAACCATATAAGAAAAAGCCACTCTCAGTACACTTGACCGGAATTTGCAAACCATATCTCCTTGTCATCGGCAGTCAGGTATATTTCGAGAGTGACGCCTTAGATCATTTTAAAAGGGAATAACTAGGCGCATGCGTGCTAATCGAACCACTTAAGATTGTTTTTGTTTTATTCTAGATGAAGCAACGCTAGTTTACTGGGTATTTTATTTTAAGCTTCACCCTCCACAATTGGAGGTAATAATGACCCTCCATGCGTGTGATCATATATGGCAAACATATCGCCCTCCTGTATAATAACCGTTACCCATTGTCTGAAGCTCACTTCACGTTCTCTTGCATTGCTGCAATAACAATTGCTACTCTGTCGCCATCTTATAGCCGTCTTAAAAGTTGGCGCACGCACTCGTATCACTCCGCACCGACTCGGAAAATATTCTCGATTAGGACTGGGCCTCATTTTTTTCCTCATATTTATACAAACTAATCTCAGGAGAGTTGCACGAAGACTCAAATTGTTTAGATTTTCAAGGTGACAGTGTTGATTACGTTGGCTTAGAATTTAGAGTATTTAACACGTCTACGTTAGTTTGGAATATTTTTTTTATGTCCACACTGGCTTAGAGAATTTGAAACCTCAATGCTGGTTCACATTATTTCTTTAAGTCCACGCTGGTTCACAATATTTCGTCTCTTCTACGCTGGCTTAGAGTAATTGATATGTTTAACCTAAATTCCCATTTTTTATTCTCTTAAAAATATGTCAATTTTCCACATTTTAAATTTCCGTCATTATATTTATTTAACTCTCACACACGTGTCGTATGTGAGTATTCACTTACACATAGCTACACGTATACACTTCCCACCCGTAGTAACTAATATAATCTGTAAGATATCTCAGAATGCTGTGGCGGACGTGCACGGAATAATATATTACAATAGGATCTATATTCTGAGCTTCAATCAAATTGTAAGCTCGTACACATTAGCTTCATGTGGCGACTGTCGAGTTACGCCGTTTCTATTCTTTCTTCCGTCATTTTTGTGAGCAAAAGTACTTTAAAAGAGGAACTCTCTTACTTATCATTCAAGTCGTGATGTTCTTACCACCACCCCGTTCCCCCTCCCCCATCCCTTGCGTGAGGTGTTTGTCATTCTTAACCTGACTGCAGCAATATGTTGGCCACTGTGTTGGGCCCCCTATAGATGTGCGTCCTGTTGGAAGGTGACTTCTTCCTGTGGATGAGTCATGAAACGACTTTTAAGTTTCCGTTTGCAAGCAGAGTTTTATTTTTTTATTTCTAAACTATTAATTTTACTCTTTAACCGGTTTGTAAAAATGTCACAGTATCAATCATCTGACTCGTAGGAAATTATAGTAATGCGTTCATATTTGTTATGAAATTAATTTTTTTGCTACGCCTCTTACTAACGATACGGGCTGTCTAAAATAGGGATATTAGGATTTTCGTAGGAAGGAATACAAACTTTTTGTGTGTGTGTGTGTGTGTGTGTGACTAGCATTGATAGCATTCTACTAGATTATTAATTTTTTCCCTTGAATAATATTTTATTTTTAGTTAGGAGATTTATAAACAATAAGAAAGAATACATTTTGGAAGTATTTGATGCATTAAGTTAACTCATAATTATGACATTCATTATTTCTTATTTACATCCATTTCTGTTTCCAGCCTTTAGCCTGGGTCAGTTTTTTAATTCAAGTCATATATTCTCCAACAATGGCTTAATAGGCCTGTTTTCGCTTCATATACCTTATAATCTAACTTGGGCAAGCACAACATCCAGTCTCCGGTCGTTAATTCATCAATGTGAAAGGGTAAAGCCACATATCATCAATGAACATTTTTCGGCCATGCTGAGAATCGAACCTAAGACAGTTTAGTAGATAGATAGGCTACCAACTGAGCTAAGGCGTCAGTCTTATTACCAATACATATATTAGTAGTGTTATTGTATAGGTATTGATAATATCTATTAAAGTGACGGTTACAGATCACTTGACTTGAAGTGTTGACACGTGTGAGTTGATCTAATAGTCAGATTAAGTTTTTCCTGTGAAAATTGGACTGTATAAAGAAAGTATAATTTTAGAGGAAGCGTACCCACATTTTCATGAAGAGATAGTGAGTGGACAGCCATTCAGGAGGAGGTTGGAGGGGACCTCGGTATACTCCTCCCAGATTCGAGCCTCGAACCATCTATCATCGTC
The DNA here is from genome assembly GCA_902151425.1 of Timema shepardi. NCBI lineage: Eukaryota > Metazoa > Arthropoda > Insecta > Phasmatodea > Timematidae > Timema > Timema shepardi. Next base: position 131,386 of record CABFVX010000151.1, on the reverse strand, counting down.
AAACCAGACAAGACTAGACTGTCTCCTTTATCCGCGTTATAGGCAGGTGTTATTAAAATGCATTAATAGTGTTTCGTAAAAGTGTGTGCAACAGCTGGCAAGGTCACCGTTTTATGTGCTAATACCTACATCGGTGGGCACGTGGTCTAAACGTCACGCTCGTATTGTCTGGTTTGTTGGCAACAGGGGGGTTGGAGTTTTCGAGTCCCGGCCGTGTGTACTAAGGGCAGTTTTTTTTTTCTAAATTGGTTTCTCACTTTACATCCACGCAAATACTGATATATTTCCTCAATACTCTACCTTCTTCATCTCTACTGCATCAGTGTAAATATTCGAATAGCTTAGGTGGGTAGCATGACATAATGAATTTTTTTTTTAAGAACATGTATCACCCCCCAGATAACACCTAACATAAAACCTGATTTTCATATGGAGCCCTCTTTCGACCACCAACATTGATCGTCACTAAAAAATTTCACTCTAGAAATATGTCTTATTTCCTTTATTGAATAAAGAGTTTATTTAAACATTTATTAAAAGGTTCCAATAATACTTACTATGAATTACTCTATAATTTATCTTTACACTGCTAATTAACAGGACTAAGAATGTAAATACGATTGTAATTTGTTTTGTTCCCCCGCCATTGCGACAACATGAGTTTCTAGTTTATAAATAATGGGCTTCCTATTAAAAATAGGAATGTGGTTTAATTTATATATATATGTATGTATATATGTATATGTATATGTATATATATATATATATAGTGATATCAACAGTTGCCAAGTTGTCTTGGAATTTAATTACAATTTTTTCTGTTCATTTAAAAAGTTTTTCATCTAATGCCGCTATGCTCATGACAGATATTCAACAAGAGTGTTGATATCACCATGTGAAGAAAACTAAGCTCTATTTTGTCTACTGGAGAGATATATTAATATTTTATTTTACTTGGCCAAAAATATGTTTTACAAATTAAAAAAACACTCTTGCCTTAACTCGCATTCCATACACTCCCACCTTAACTGACATATATTTTGTTGTTTTAGAGTGAAGAATATAGAAAACCACATTTCAGATGTGATTTTTTTCTTCGAACGTGATCGGGTACAGAATTTCCCCGTAAATCGGGAGTTATATGGCCTCTTAGGCACGCCCTTTCCCTTTCCAATTTTTTTTTGTTCCTTAACAACCCTTGTTTAATATCCCCTGAATTTAGGCAGAAACGTGAACTAAACTAGGGTTGTCAGCAATAAAGACGTCCACCTATACTTATCCAATTTTAACGCTATGAGTCTGGAAGAATAACCTATTATTTGTAATAGCCACAATGGGTGTACTTGAGTTTTTGATAAAAAAATTTTTACAGTAACACATTATTACTAAATCTTTTTAGAATATGAGACAAATTGAATACTTGCCTAACTTAAATATAAAACATATAGGCCTACTCTATTGTTAAGGTAAATATTGTTTTGATGAAGGGTTAGGTGTAATTTATTCATGAATAAATTTCCAACCGGTGCCTACTTTTTTAATATTATATTTTAAGGATTCTTATGTACAGTAATGTATTGTTTTATTCAGTGTTGTATCGTGAGTGTTGCCAGGGTAAGCAGAGTTTGTTAAAACTGTATCTGTGCTATGTTATCCCCCATTTTCTCCCCATCTGACCAGGGTAAGAAGCGTTTGTTAAAACTGTACCTGTGCTATGTTATCCCCCATTTTCTCCCCATTTGACCAGGGTAATTAGAGTTTGTTAAAACTGTATCTGTGCTATGTTATACCCTATTTTCTCCCCATTTTACCAGGGTAAGAAGCGTTTGTTAAAACTGTACCTGTGCTATGTTATACCCCATTTTCTCCCCATTTGACCAGGGTAATTAGATTTTGTTAAAACTGTACCTGTGCTATGTTATCCCGTATTTTCTACCCATTTTAACAGGGTAGGCAGAGTTTGTTAAAACTATACCTGTGCTATATTAGCCCTATTTTCTCCCCATTTGACCAGGGTAGTAAGCGTTTGTTAAAATTGTACCTGTGCTATATTATCCCCCATTTTTTTCCCATTTTACCAGGGTAAGCAGAGTTTGTTAAAACTGTACCTGTGCTATGTTATCCCCCATTTTCTCCCCATTTGACCAGGGTAGGCAGAGTTTGTTAAAACTATACCTGTGCTAAGTTATCCCCCATTTTCTCCCCATTTGACCAGGGTAACTAGAGTTTGTTAAAATTATACCTGTACTATGTTATCCCCCACTCTGTTTCCAGGTGTTAAAATATACATCGAATCCGGTCTAGATATCTCACTTGGAGATGTATTTCCTTTGATACCTTACCAATGAGATTCTTAATGAGTGATGAGAACAACAGTCACAGGTACAGCTTAAATCAACTCGGCTTAACCTGGCAACACTCAACTACACGACGCTGGTTTTGTGTGTCATTATTGTAAATGCTTATGTAAATATAAGCTTAGTAATGTATTTCTTTCTTTTGTATACAAGTTTTACTTTTAACACAAGTTATTAATTACTTATTCCAAGGCGTAGAGTTAAAGTTGATGGTGTGGAGAGCAAAATGAAACCTTCTTAGTTTGAAAACATTAATTTATGGAAAACTCAGATTAGAAAAACGACCTTCAAGTCCCTCAGTTTGAATACGAACCCCGACCTCCACAACGATGGCTGAAAAGGACAATGCGAGTCTAATGCCTTATACCACTTGACAAATTTCAAGTAATCATGTGATTTGAAAAGAAAAAATCATATAATTTGATAAATGATAATGCTTGTTAGAATTAATTTTTTCCGTGGCGGCTTACCACCCGTCCGGTATATACGCATTTAACTACGCCGATGGTGTCAGGCTGAGAATGGCAGAATTTAGATTAAATTTAACCGCGTTCACGTGTAGCTAGAGTAAAAAAAAAATTAGGGGGAAAAACACTCTCAACACACCCGGCCGGGGATCGAATCCCTATCTCCCTGTCATGACGCGTTACCGGCAAGCGAGAACAAATTAGATTAACGATTAGACCACGTACTCATCGAGAACAGGTTAATCCTTCTAATAAAAACTTGAATTTTAACAAAAACATGTTTCCAAACATTCCATTAAGAGCGACAGCAGCTCAAGAGATGTTCCTTCACCGGTCTAGACCAGAAACCACCGTACAACGGTAATATCAACCTCGCTACAGTGTCTGGAAGAAAGGTTAAGGCATCGATACCGTGGTTAGTAAATATTACCAGGCGGTGAGAAAGAGAAGGTATCTCTTTGAAAAATAAAACGAGCGAGTGCTTACGCTAGAACCGGATTGGGACGGAAAAAAACCTGACAGAACCTTGTGGCTCGTACAAGGTGTAGATAAATATTTGATCACACAAAGGAAATAATTTGAAACTGAATATTTTCTATCAGGCTGACCTTTTAACGAATCAAAGACATTTATCAAAGTCACATCATGGTCCTAACAAAATTACATCATAACCCTATCAAAGTAATAACAAAGTTCTACTAAAGTCACATCAAACTCCTATTAAAGTCATATCAAAATTCCATCAAAGGCGCATCGGTGTCCTATTAAAATCACATAAAAGTTAAATCAAAATCATATCAAAGTGACATCAAAGTTCTATCAAAATCACATAAAAATCGAATCAAAATCACATTAAAGTTCTCTCAAAATAATGCGCCAAATGGCACATCAAAATAAATCGAAGTCCCAATAGAGTCATATCAAGGCCCACTCAAAATCAAATCCAAATCCCCACAATGTCCTTTCAAAACCAAATCAATGTCCTATCAATGACACATCAATGTCCTACCAGTCTGTTACTACCCAGCCTGTTAGTACTACGTTTGCTTAATCTTTATAGGACTGTGTTGCTCAACACTCAGACCTTCATCTCTTCAACAGATGTCTCTCAGCTTGGAGGATGTCAAACAAGAGACCACAACGGGGCAGAGGTTGGGGGGTTTACTCAACCTGTTGCACCACAGTACACTCGGCTCATACACAACATGGGCTGTTTGTAAAAAGGTAGGAAGGAGTATACTCACTAGTAATACAATCTAATTTTAATATGAAGTACCTTATCTGACAGAAAAGTTACTATATGTGCTTTCACGTATTCATACGTCAAGTAATATGATATTCAGCTCTCAATTTAAGTAACAATACTAATATAATACATTTTCCACCATCACTAACCACAAAAAATATGTTTGTATTTTTTTAAATGACCTTTTCTATGAAAATTTAAATCAATGACGCACAAGGAACTTTGCCAACGTCACTAAAAAGTCACAGGTGTTGGCTAACCTGTCCTGAGAAGCATTTTTGTTGAAAGGGTTGCATAAGCAGCACACTGAATTTATTAAATATGTAGGAAATGGTAAGTTTTTTTAACTCGACGATAAAGTATGCTGTACAGTACATAAATTTAAATTCTCTAAAGACAAGAGAGGACTTTTTTTTACAGTTTTGGGTCACAGAACGTGTCCGGATTATCAGGATATTATAAAACCTAACGAAAGTCCGCCACTTTTTATGATTGTCACGTGAACACGTTTATCAGTTATATCGGCAATCAACAACTTAAAATTTAGCCTAATGTAACATATTGAGATGGGCGAATTTTAAGGAAAATGCGTCAGAAAAGATAAGAAATCGAATTCTGGCATAAGCTTAGAGATTTGGGTCTGTCGGTATTTTAGCTGTTCCCAACTTTAAGTACAAGCCATAATCTAATTTTCATAGAAATTACATTTTAGAAAATACTTTTTTTTTTTGCTGCCAACATTTACCGCCGTTTGATATTTCGTTATCGTTATTTTGTAGGTAATGATAATATCTATCAAAAGTGAGAGTCGCAAATCACATTACTTGACATATTAATATATACTCATCTGTAAGAGGAGGTGCCTTGGACTTTTTTATACGCTATTATAAAGACAATTATGAACATGATTCTTCTAAAATTAATTAATAATTACTCTATTATTGGACGCGTAGTTACCAGAATACAAGCATGGCAATTTATTTTAAACCGAATCAAATCTTTTATTCATGACATTTTGCTATAGCGACGTTGCCCACTTAGTGAATTTCAGCACTCGCACGCCAATGTACAAAATAAAAGTAGAAGAAAGAAAATGAGTTATTTCTGTTAGACCTCTAATTTATATGCTGAAAACACTTTCCCTCTTCCGCTGACAAGTATACACGTTCTACTATCAGTGATTGGACAGTATTGACTTGCATTTCAAAAATAACTTTTTCTAGATTCCTATTCTAATTACAAACATACGCTTCCAAGGACTTTTTTTTAACTTTACATCCTGAAAAGAAGATTTTCACTAGCCATTTTCGTGAGTACACCAAATAGCCTAAATTTGTATAATTAAAAAATAAATAAAATATGTGTACAAAAAAAAACATAAATCAAAACCAAAATTAATAATTTTGTGACATTGTAAAACTGTTTTTAGAATTATATAGGAATATATGGTTTATGTTTCAATGCTATATCCTTAAAACTCGTCGAATAAAACGTAAATTTAAAAAAATGTGAATTACTAGGTTGATTTGCCGTGACGTCACAGGAAGGCAACGTCCTTAAAAGCAACCCAACTCTTTATGTTGCCCAGTGAAATGGCAAACAGCAAGCAAGCATGGGCGAAATCGCCCACCACGTCTCACGTCGCCTGAGACCTAAATGCCGGTGGAGATATATTTTTTTTCAAGGCCGACTAGATGTGCCACGGAGTGTAACATGGCCGCTGAGAGGTGTGGTCTTTGTAACGGGACTCACATATGACCCGGAGGAGGAGGAAAAGAAGTGGTGAAAAGGGGGAGGGGCGGCTCAATTTGCTCTAGGGCTCTAATAAAAGACTAGAGGCTCTTGCGAGAAAGTATATTGCAAGGAGTGAAGTAATAACTAGTACTATAATCGATACTTGAATCTACATCCTCTTAGAAAAAAAAAACTAACATTATTTTCTCTCATAAAATAATATTAGATCACTCTTCTTTATTCTTGCTCAACCACAAGCATAAGGGGCCATGGTTTGATTCCAGTTAGGGCTTATGAGGGAGGATGTTTACTATTTGTTTAAAGGTTCATCTTGATTTCCAACTGAAGAGTAAAATATAAAAATCACACTGCACACATTTTCTAGGACAATACTATTATATCTCAAACCCCATTAGTACCCCAGCAAATACTTCTTTTAATTTATTTAAATATGACAGAGACCTCTTTTAATCATAATCTAAAGTTCATTAAAAAGGTATCATGATTGTCTAACAGATGACAGCACAATTTCAATTTGAGCTCAAAATGGGGATTTCCTCCTTTTCCCCCTGTACCCTACAATTAGTAGATATTTAGGTGCAAGGGCTGGGAGTGTAATAAAATACGTTATGTTTTTAGTTTATAATTTGTAATTTGTTATAATATTATATGTATGTTTAGTAAATTTGTGTTAGGTACCTAATTATTAAAGAATAAATGACTTAATAAAAGAGAAATAATATAGGACTAGTTTATGTGAGACGAGAATGAAGAAAGGTTAAAATTTCAAGGTCAATATTAATACAGTCAGAAGAGATAAAACCCTTACCTATAAAAGGGTAAATTTAATGTTAAGAGACTGTTGTAAAAGTTTTAAAATATGTTAGTTTATTTGAATAAATGGTACCCATGATGCGATTTAAGACGAGAAAAGGCCATCTCACCCATGGATAGCACCTATCTTGGGTAGTAACATTTTACTATGTTATTTTATAGGTATTGATAATATACCAAAAGTGATCGCTGAATATCATTTGACTTGATGTATGAGCACGCGAAAGTAGGTCTATTAACTTTTGTAGATGTCTAATAAGTTATTTCCCACGAAAATTGAACTGAATTCATACATTTTATTGAATAAATTTTATGAGAAAGAAGATTCGTTTGGGTCAAATTTTAATGCCATCATTAATAATTAGGGGCCTACAAAACACACAAAAAAAAGTTTTTATCAAAAAAAAAATCAATAGGTCACTTTAATGAAGACAACACATTAATTAAAATATGTTTTCATAGTTGACGTATTTTCTTTCAAGTAAAACCAGGTAATATCGTGTTGAAAACAAATTTATTTTGGTCATCCATTGTTTTCCCATAGTTTGAAAGTAGTTTTTCAAGTAATGAATGCACTTTGGCTAATAAATTAATCTCTCTATAAAGAAGACACTTTCAATGTGAGTTCCAACACATATCCTTGACATTTTCAACTTACTCTCATCTGCAAAATAGAATAACAAGGAGTAACCAACGTTGGTAAGAAAAGTAGGAGGTTTGACGCGACCTATGCGCTCGTTGTAAACATCAAACAAAACTGGTCTGTCTACATGAACAAGGTGCTAGAGAGGCCAGTTGAAATTCTAAGGGAGCCTGATTCGATCCCGTTCTACGCCTAGAATAATCTATTATTTGTTTATGTAATTGTCTCAAGTCTTCCAATGTGGGTCGTTACTAAATTATCGAATGACTTCATAATTCGAAAGTCTATTTATCCAGAACACCCCTCTATCTTTCTTTATATCGAAGCTACTAAATTATCGAATTATATCATTAATCGAAGGCTCATTTCTTCGGACGTTTCTAGTGTCACAGCCTCTCTATAACATCGATGCAAATATTTAGTGTTTAATATTAGGTGGAGTGTCTTATATTAAGTGAGTCTATAAGGAACTTAGTTATAATAATAAGTGATTATATAAAAAAAACTGATAATATAAAGTTTTTCTTCTATAGAAGTAGTTTTGTCAAATAAAACTTCTTCTATAGAAGTAGTTTTGTAAAATAAAACTATTTTTATTTAAATTTTACTCAAGGTAAACTATTTTTATCAACTGTGTCAGCTTACGGCGAATTCTCCAATATCCATCCGGGCTGAATGCATATTAACTAATTACGCTAATGGGTTGAGAATGAGGAAGGTGGAATTTAAAGCAAGTGTGCCCCACATTTTCGTGGCGGGAAAGTGGAAAAACTTTTAGGAGTAACCATCCTCAGTACCACAGACAGGAATTCTAACCTCAATCGCTCCGTAATGAGCAGTCCAGTCTATTGCGTGAAAGACTACTTAGACACGTATCAGACAGCAATAAAAGTGACCAGAGCTACTTTCATAGCTATATATTTAAATTCCAACAGCTCAGAAACTAATGTATCTCAGTTTTGACAGCTGATATAATTTCTAACGGTCACTGATAAAAATAGTAACATAATATAAATGCTTAGAAGTTCCCTAGTTACGTTTATCTCTTGTTAACATAATTATATTTTAGGTAGATGCGATGCAGGTAAATGCAGGTAACTGTGAAGACGTGCTAAAATAAAATAAAAAGAGAATTTTGTATAATAAAAAGATGGAAACGGTGGGAATAAAGGATGCAATAAAAGATTTGCAAGCTTTTGCCATTTCACAGTATTACCAACATTAAAAAAATTCTCGCAACGCTCTGCTGCTGAAAAAGTAACAGCCATAGTATTCAAAACAAGCGTGAATAAAGATTTTTTTTACTATTTATTTTACTGTGGGAACGCTAACGTCCCAAAACTTCATGTCGAATCAAGTCAAGTTAGGGTGAAAGGGGAAGAGGGGAGGGTCTAACATTATTTTGGGGAAGACCCCCTTGAGCAATAAAACCACAGTGTGTTTTTTTAAAGCCTATTATAGTCCATGTTTTTGTTCTGCATGGGACTTTGAATTATTTTTTCTTATGAGGAATACCAAAACTTGCTATATTAGAATCTTTGTGCCTCGTTCTTAAGTCGTTATTTGGTGAGGTTGGGTTTCACGGATAGGATTTTAAGTTTGTTGGTTTCTTGTTTATATATTTTTTGTTTTAAGTCTCTGTCAACCGTTCTAGGCCGTTAAAACTATACATTCGGTAAAATGTAAACTTAAAAATTACTAATATTAAAATTCGGACATGGATTGAATTTCAAAGCAGTAAAATCGCTGTTAGACACTTTAGCTCAGTCGGTGGCGTGTCTGACTATTGAGCTAAGTGTCCTGGGATCGATTCGTGGTATGGCCGAAAAATGTATCATTGGTGAAGTGTGGGTTTCCCTTTTCACAGTGATGAATTAACGGCTGGGGAGCTGGGATTTGTGTGTTCTAAAGTTAAGTTAGTTGATAAGTCATGTGTTGACATACTCAGTTGATTAAGAAAGTGCACGTTAAGTACCTCAAATAAATTAAAATAATAGTAAAATCATTACTTCCATTAAAAGTAAAAGTTAACTTTGAAAATTATTGGAAATCTATCCAATCTATTCCACTACTTTTTTTCATTTAGTTGTTCATAATTATTTATATACCTGTAGGTTTAAATAAAGAAAAAAAGAAAATTTAACATGTACATTTTAAATTTAAGTGCGATGCTATGTAAGTTTTTCTAAGCATCTTGTCTCAATACCCTTTGGTGGTTTTACTAACTACGCTAGTGTGTTAGGGATGAGTAAGGTTGAATTTAGATGAAGTGTACCATGATATGCCTAGAGGGAGATTGAAAAACTACCCTTAGTACATCCGTCCAAGATTCAAATCCTTATCTCACGTCATTGTAAGTCAAGTCTATTGTGAGAGTAACCATTCGGCTACAGAAACGGTTTTGTCATCTAATTATATACAACTGCTAATAACGACTTAAACTATGGAATTTTGGGGGCGGTATCAGGACGATGGATTTCAAAGTATTGCGTCAGAATACGTCTAGAGAAATAGAAGGAAAATGTAGTCTATAAATCACATCCCATTGCACCCAGGTGAGGAGCTAAACCCTCATTCATTATACTCCTTTTATAGGTGCGCCACTGTTTTGTCATGTGACGGGCAACGAAACTGTGACATTGGTTCTTAAACTACACTGGAAGCAATATTGTGTGTAATTTATGTCGCTGCGATCTGAAAAGTGCGTCGTCGCAACCTAAAGATCACAGCGACAAAAATAACAAACGACGATCTACGATGCATTATATTCGTGGAGTATTTTATACCTGCGACAACTTTCATGTTACAATGTTGGCGAGACCGCATGACAATTGACCCCAACGCCACTTGTGTTGGTACCTCAGTGTATGTTTGTAACAGGCGGTGTGTTTCTTTAATCCAAGTTTCTCATACAGATTATAATATTCTCCCTCGAAACGGCTTGCAATGTTTATTGGATGCACAAACATCTTGCTTCACCGTATTTTTTTTACCAAGTTTTTTCATTAATAGAAAAATAACACGGATCCATCATGAGTGCTAGAAAAGAAGAAACTGGCAACCCTGACCTTTGTTTTGTATCTCATCCCACTCTTTCCATGACTCACGATATATGTTGCATATATAAAAACGCACGCTCAGGACACGGCAAAGTGTCGTGGGTTACGACAAGTGACGCATGTGTAAAAGGGGCCTTAGGGTCAATAATTGTGTTAAACACTGGTCTGGGCCTGTTTATTTTACCTTATTGCAGCTCTAACCACCCCCCTCTCCCCACCGTCTTGCGAGCAAGGCTGTCCTGTGTGTATTAGATACAGGAGGAATGTAAATTGGAACAGCCCAGCGACCAAGTAGAGCGCGACACGGAGGAGAGAAGGAAAAGTGTCAAGAAAGTGCGTGAATTTATTACAAGTACAGAAGTCGACAAGGAAAAATGATAAAGGAATAATTATCGACAAGAAAACTGATATATGCAGGCTTTCTTTTGTGCAAGAGCTAACATGACAGCTAGTAGTAGGTTTTCTCAAGTAACAAACATGGACAATAAAATAAGATTGTTTATAATTCGTCTAAGTTAAGAGGATTCCAAAAGATTATTGTTATTAAAAAATAAGTTTTTTTGCTTTTAAAGTTTTTTATTTTGTTTCTCAAAGGAATGCTTCCAATAATACCCATGAAATATTAAGTTACTAGCAGCACGCGTAGTCAGTTTATTTTACTGTGAGCTGGTAAAAGCAAATTCACCAGATTTTGTACGGCCAATTTGCCACTTGTGACAGGCTTGGTTGGCTACCCCGGTCTTAGAAAATTTAAAAAAGTTAACTAAATCTACTTTAATGTTAGGCTATCTGCAGTCACTTTTGATATAAATTACAAATACGTATAAAATAACACTAATAATATAATAAAATGTTATCAATGTGACAGAAAAAAGTTTAATTTCCAAAAGTGTCTTATAGTGAAAATTATACTATATCATAAACCCCGATTAGTGTTTATTATTTGAATTGTTAACACGCTGTACGAATCTTAGTTAGCACGATGTACCGTTCGAAACAAGATTGTTTCAAAGAGTGCTACAGTTGGTCTGTATGGCGCGGGTATGTAACATACTCGTACTTGTTTGTTTCCTGTCGGTGGAATGCCGACCACTTTCTGTTTTACCTGTTGATGAGACTAAATCAGAGCCTATGAGGACTTACAGGTATGGAGAGTCAGACATAATAAATAGTAAAACCCTCTTTTTCGATTTCTGGGGCACGTGGAAGCGTCTAGATCTAGTAATCATTTCGAGGTTGAATAGTTTAACGACTGAAATACTTTCTCTATATGAACATTTAAAAGTCGATCTCGGTGGTTTTGGAGTAAAGTGCCCGCCTCGAGTGCCAATATTTGTGGGTTCAAACCCAGCCTGTGTCGACGGATTTTTCTTGAGTGATAAAAATCCGTTGCACAATCTCCTTCGGAGAAAAAGTTGAGCCATCGTACCCATGTTTATTGTGGCATGTAAAAGTACCCTGGAAAGTATGTGAAAATACCTTTCCCAACAAAATTTTGTAGGCCGTTTCGCTCTCACTCATAGAACTTTTCGTGAGCTGATCAGTCGGTTCAGAAAGTGCACGTTAGGTTCCGCAAATAATTAAATTATAAAATATTATAAAAAGTAGAGGTAAGTGCTCTATTTAAACATCCTCGTTGGCTGCCCCCTCCTAGGATGACAACCTCAATGAGGCACACGTGTTCTTAGTGTGAAAAACCATCCTGCCGTAAAGTACAAACCCCGCAGGATAATTCAACGTAATAAAGTCTCATGTCGCTGACGTATCCGTATACCAAGACACTTCCGGTGTAATTCTCGTGGTCGGGTTGTTGGCCTACCGGAGGATCTCGAGGGAGAAGGAAGGGAGAGAGTAAGTTTGAAGAATGTATCTTGTCGGGACCAATGATATGTTTCTCTCTTTTGAAGCTAGGTTGAAAAGGATTTTAAAAGTAAAATCTGAAGATGATAGGAAGCCCGTTCTTTAAGGTCTTATTTCGTACAAAAATCCTAATGTATAGTAGTATTTTGCTAGGATAAAAGAACTTCGAGAACAGACTTCCTACCAAAATCAGGGTGTAGCATGCTTGTTACCGCGTTGTTTTGGAGAGCCAAAAAACAACTAAAGATTGTTTTTGTACCCTCTTCGATGGCTGCATGATCTAAGGCACTACTATTGCAACAGATTAGACTGCTGAAGATGGAGAGCTTGGGGTTATATCCTGATTAGATAAACTGAGGGTGGTTGTTATAAATGATTATCCTCTGTGCCTCCACGTAAATGCAGGTACACTTCCTCTAAAATTAAACCTTCCTTATTCTTATTCACTAACGTAATTAGTACGTAAGCGTAGACCATAAAGGTTAGTAAGACGAGGTGCAAACCAAAAACATTTTTCATTTGTGGAATCGGGTCCACCCCTCCTGGTTATCCTTATATTTCCATTAATGGGACAATAATGATCAATAACCAATTTAGAGAGAGTGTACACGCATTTGCAGGGATGTGGAACGTGAAACCATTAAGGAAAGACCCACATAAGTACACTCGGCTGGGATATGAACCCCGACCTCATCATTAACGACAAACCAGACTATACGAGACTGACGTCTTTTTCTGCGTGCCCACTGGTGTGGGTAGCTTATATAAATGTGTCTCTATGATATTTTCTTTAATACAGAAATAATATTAAATATTGTTTAATCCATGCAGAACAAAGCAATTGGTAATTTATCGAATTAATTATATTAAATGGTACATAGTGATTTTTTTAAATATAACAACAAACTTAAAAATGAGAAAAATCGTTTACAGAATTCAGAGCACTACTACACCTGTAATAACGAGGTTAAATCAAATACTGGTTACACTACAGTTGCTTTTTCCAAGTATAGGTTTCATTCCATCTTTTCTTCGGGTCGTACGATACCAATTACTTGTCAAGTTATCTATCTATGTAGCCTACACCTCGAGATCCATCAGTATCAATCTGGCAACACTACAAGTTTCAGATACCTTTTCAAATATGCAGCTGCCATTTTTTGTTGGTGTGTGTTCGTTTATGTTTTTTTGTCTTTCTTAATATGAAAAAGCATTATTTCCTAAAGTGTTTGATTATGTATGATTGTGAAAGTGATCAGAACATGTGAAGAGTGTGATATGAAATGAAAGACGTTTATTTGGTTCCTATCAAGATATATA
>CABFVX010000151.1:61150-109836 GCA_902151425.1 Timema shepardi | reverse complement strand
AGCCAGAAACCAGTAAACGGACACGCTACCAAATAAGTAAGGTATTGTACAAAAAAAAGAACTAATTCAATTTGTGGTCTGTGTTATGAAAATTTATTCTATAGTAAAATTCAAAATTATATAGACCTATATTAATAATAATTTTAACAAACCACCTCGTTGGGCATCATTCTCATCTTGTCTAGCTTTCCAGTCACGTGGACGTTAGGTTTTGAATCCTTGCTGGTTTTTTTTTCTTTTGTAGTCGCCCACTATCTATTTTACGCAAAACAAGGTACATTTCTTATCAATTATACCTTACACGTCTTTATTCTATTAGTATAAATATATTAATAATCCGATTGGGTAGTAAAACGTGACGTACGTAGAAAAACTAATCAATTTTTTAGTGACAAAATATTTTCGAAAACATACAACTTGTGACAGATACAGTTGGATAAAAACCGTTACAGACACTGGACAAGAGACTGATAAAAAAAAGATAAATATAGAGTTAATAACAACAATAGTAGTAAGAGGATAAGGAAAGGGGGAAGGACAAGAAACGACAACTAACCGGTCGAACCGGCGTGAGAGCGTGTAGGCAGAAGATGTTGCTGGCCTTTGTCCACCATAACGTTGGCCGTATTTGGTAATGACAATGGGTAGGCGCCGGCAGTTCGCTCAATGTCGCCTCCACAAAGACACTTTTATTTTATATAAATTGCAGACATTTAATAAAGCTTTCTAAAAAGAAGAAAAGAAATACCTACGGGAATCACGATCCAATCTACCGTCTTGTAGAAAGTGAGATATGTTTGCGACGTTCGCCCTAAGCCACCCCGCCCTCATACCCCCACCAACACTTTAAAACATTATAAAGGAAGTCATGATAAGCCTGATTAACGTGACATAACGAGTATTAATTATAGTGTCAATTATTTGTTTACTTAAATAATTATATAGATTCGTAACATTTAAATATACAAAAAACAAAAAAATAGGCATCAGTTTTGTCTTCTCTGATATGCTGGTGACGGAGAGGTAAAGATTCAAATATCGAGTGGTTTCACTTAGATTTATTTTTTCCTTAATGTCTTCCCCTCCTCCTACACATATGTGCGGGTACACTTTCTCTAAATTCTACCTTCCTCGTCCCTATGAAATTATTGTATATAGGCAAATATCCCGGACGGGTAGTAAGATGTGGTGCCCAGAGAAAAGTAATATAGAAAAACTGGTGTAAACTATTTTTGAAAAAAACAATCTTTCAAAATCACAATTTTATTTGTATACTTCTTCAAATCAATATTTTTGAAAATTTAATTTAAAAAAATACTCAACGTAGATTTGAATATCATTTGTCTCCATGGCAAAACATGTTATATTCTTATTTTGATAGTTGTAGACAAGACAATTTTTTTTCTGCCAAAATTGACAGCCTATTACTATTACATTAGTGTCATATATATATATATATATATATATATATGACAACTGTAGACCACATGACCTGACGTATGTATACCGGAAAGAAGATATAGTCGTTTTTCTAGCTGTCGGATAAGAAAGGCCCTTTCTATAAAATAAAAGTGGACAGTATTTTGTCCGTAAATGAATCATGACACCGGTCCAATCCCTTCTGAAAGAAATACATCATCGTTTGAAGGTCCCATGTTTAATTTCCCTTTCAGTGGCTTTTTTCTCTTTCTTGATTCATTTATGGCCTTTGGGGGGGAAAGGTGGTTTCTTCCTCTGTCGTGAAGTGCTCTTTATAGTTGGACTTCCTCGTTTCAAACATCATCTTTTTATCTGCTGCTTTTCCCCATCAGAAAATTGATAATTATCCATTGCGATTTATATACTTAAACAATGAATATTGAAAATGCATCTTTGACGAGCACCAAATATATCGGGATGGTTATATTTAATGACTATCATCCGTCTATGGACCTTTTGGTTACTTAATGACACAATATATCTAGCCCACGTGCCCACCTAAACAGGTAATGAACCGTACTTTTATGAGTTAGCTAGGGGTGAAGCCTGTCTCCTACAGGTGCAATTTCAGATTTTTCAAAACAGGAGGCAGCGTGATTTATGTCCATATCTCTATAAGATTAATTAGATGTTTTTTCTTTTCAAGTTTCGGATTTTTCTCATAAAGATGACATGCTCCATAGGTCTAAATAATTAAATTTATAACTCTAGACACGAGATCATGGTGTGAGCTGAACCCGGACTCCAAATTATACATAATTGAACCCTTAATATTGAGTTAAGCAGAATCGAATTTTGGCAATCTAGTAAGACCGAAATGAACCCTGTCAATCTAATAAGACTGAAATGAACCCTAACAATCTAGTGACCTAAATGAACCCTGACAAACTAGTAGGACCGAAATTAGCCGTGATCTTCTAGATAAACAGAATTGAGCCCTGACAATCTAATAAGACCGAAATGAACCCTGTCAATCTAATAAGACCAAAATGAACCCTAACAATCTAGTGACCGAAATGAACCCTGAAAACTAGTCAGACCGAAATGAACCCTATCAATCTAATAAGACCAAAATGAACCCTAAGACCGAAATGAACCCTGACAAATTAGTAAGACTGAAATGAACCCTGACAAATTAGTAAGACTGAAATGAACCCTGACAATCGAGTAAGATATACCATCAGAGTAACTAATTCCCCCCCCCCTTCCCGCCGCTAAGTAGAAGGCTCGCGTCACCAAAATAGGTTCATCCCGTTTTTATAACACCTCTTCGGCCAACTTGGGTTTGATGTCATTATTCCTAATACAGAAGCCGGAAGCCGAGGCTTCATAATCGTGACAATGAAGCGTGATGAAGCGAGTTTTCTAGATACCTCAATTATTATTTCTCTCTCTTCAACCGTACATGGAGTGACAAACAAATGACAAATACGTGGGCCTAATTTACTCAACATTATCTCATATATTTATTTATTGTTAATTTATGTGCTCGGATAAACGTGTTTATTTAATTGCTTGGATAATTTTATTATTAAGACACTTTTAAATACAAATATTTTGTAATGATCTGAAAAGTAAAAGTTATGTATTTCAGGAGTGAAAGTTACATTAAAACTTTGTCACGCTTTAAATCATTGTCTGCATTGTTTGTACAAAAAGAAATAGTTATAGGCATTACATTTTTTAATGAAATTTTAAACACAATAGCTCGTGGCTTAGTCTATTGTGAAAACTAAGAGGCTAAAATGTAATTATATAATACACGAGCCACACTATTTTAGGTTGAATGCTCGGATTATGAGATTAAGAGAGTTTTATGTATAAAGTTAAATTTGTGGAGTATTCGATATGCTTTAAGTTAAAATATTTTAAAGATGTACAATACACAAAAAGAGAATCGAAATGGGCTCAGTACCAATTTTTTAAACTCTGTCCAGTTACCCTTCGTTTAGCCTTAAAAATTACCATACATTATTCCATCATGGTGTAGCTCATGAGATAGGGACATAGTGTAGTATGTCAAGGTAAGACCTTTCGGATTTAACGGAGTGTGCATTTTAAAATACTACACGAATGCTTTGCAACAAAATGATGGTGCTTTGCTATATAAAATAAATTAAATATAATTTAAAATGAATAATCAAATAGTTACTATTACTCTCTCTCGACACCTCAGAGAGAGAAATATAGTGCCAAAAAAAATCGATCAGCAGTTGAGACGAAACCAGTTTGAGTATGAATCTGTCTTTAAATATTGTATCTAGAAAATTTCTTGACACTACAAACAAAATAGCAATTCTCATTTGTGCATGAAAATGACTGTGATGGTACATAAGTGGAAATTTCACATTTTAATCATATATCTACAACCAGGTATTTGTGATTTGAAATACCTTATATTTGTAAAGTTGTGGTAATATTAAAAATTAAAAAATTTTATTTGAAATATATTTTTATAAACCTAATAGTTTCTGTGTTATAGCGAATATATATTTTTTAAGGTATGCGAAATGATTGTTTTGCTCTTTAGTGGATATACATGTTCCTTTGTTCTCAACATGATTCTGTAACCGTGCATATTATTTTATTTATTATCTTTGGTAGGATGTGATTCTCTTTTTTTCAATTATGTATCTATAACAATGTAAATTATTTCATTTCACAAATCATATTATATTGAAGTAAATATCTCAATTTTTAGGTATATGAGCGATACATTCATTGCGGTGCATGGTAACAGATTCCAATTGGTTCAATAAAAGAAATCAAGAACTGTGGAGGTTATTATACTTAGGAAATAAAACTAAATTTATCTACTGTGGCATTTTTTTTTTCAAAAATCAATCTTGCCCCTGAAAAAATTTGCTATTAAAACATTAAAAATACTGACTTTAAATATGTGTTCACTTTCATACCTCCTTAAAGATACTTACTCTTGGTAGAATCTACCATGGGTGTGATCTTTAACAAACGCGTCATTGACGTCGTTACCCAAAGAGAAAGTGATGTGCACATGTCGATGGCCGATGTTTGCATGGGACGCCCTCGCTAATCGAGCCCAGAGCGCCGCAGTATGTCTAGGTGAAGTTGAGTAAACAGTTCCATAGACTTTCAGCCTACAAGGACATTATCTGAACGGTAACTTCAACTCGTGTTAAGTGACGAACCTAAATTAATACAACCCTGTCTTGGTAATACGTAAATGAAGCACTGGACAGTGAAGGTACAGTCAAATTATCATATCTGACAAGATAAAAAAAAAGTAAGCTTGATCAACTTTCACGTAATCATACGTCATAATGTGATCCACAGCTGTAATTTTTTAAATTATGTAAATACCACCCGCTTCAGCAGCCGAATGGTCTAAGGTGTCAATCTCGTGTTAGACTGGCCTGTTGATGACAAGGGAATCGAGGTTTGACTCCTGGTTGGGTGTAATGAAGGTGTTTTTTTTCCTAAATAGTAACTCACGCTCCCGTCCACGTAAATGCGATTACATCTCCCATTTATTTGACCTTCCTCCTCATTACCACATTAGCTTAATTATTATATATATGCGTTTAACCCAAATGGGTAGTAAAACACACTGATTAAAACAATCCCTTGATAATAAACGTTGTGATTGTGGGTAAGCTTACCATCAAATGTTATAAAATAAAATTATAGCTAAGATTATGGATTTGGTGTTTTATATTATTATTATTATTATTATTATTATTATTATTATTATTATTATTATTAGCAGCGCGTCTTACTACCCGTTCGGGTTATACGCTTGAAGGAAGGGTTTGGTAATCAGATAAATCTTTGCTGGGACCGAGGATTGAGCCCCGGCCGCCAGCATAGAAGTCTGACACCTTACCCCTAGACCGCCAGGTCACCGATTGGTGTCTTATAGCTATGAAGTTTGATCCTAACTGGGCACCTGATTTTTATTAGTTCCTAAATGTGTATTCCCGCCCTGTTCCCTTATATGAGGTAGTTTAAGTTGTCTAAGGCCAATACCACAGCGTAAAAATAAATAAAACTATCCAGGAAACGGTTTTCTACGTAAACTAGTTTTCACGGTTTGTCTTTCGAACTCTTTGTTTATTTATTTTTTATTTCCTTTGTGTCACCTCATCCACAAGTTCTACCTACCTAAATATCCCGTCTCTGTTTACTTAGAGCAGATATTTTATCTTGAAATGGTCGATGGTTGTGGTTTATCATATCATTGTGGTCTGCAAGTAACGGGGTAGGAAGATATATGAAGAGGGGCGCTGTTGTTCATGGTCATATCCCGACGAGGACGACTTGAGCAAATTTGCTCTCAACAGTTGGTAACAGGTAAATGTATCCAAAGCTTTCTATCAAACGTTTGGTTTCATGAGAATTGATCCTGATTACTTATTGGAATGTTTCAATAAAATTAACTTATTTTAAATATATATAATGTTTTAATATATATAGTGACGAAAAAGTCACTTGACCATGAATAAATTAACCCAGTTCAATTCAATGTTTGACGAAAGATTTAAATTAACCTGTGTAAATGGGCATAATTAATTGGACATAGGCTACTTTAGAATAATATAGTCCCAGTAATCATGATGCAAGTTGACAGATTTCAGAGAATCTACTTTCAGCGTGATTGTACCCAACCTCATTAAACTTAGTTTGGTAAATTCAAGTGTCTAGCTAAATTTTGCCCCACCGTGTATTTTAGTTAATTTGTTCCAATACCAAGTATTTTGGAATATTAAATTAGTATCAATCCAAGGCTACATATAAATTCAAATATTTATGAAGTGGAAATGTCCGAATCGACACGCTTGTAAAATTAATAGCAATGGGGTTGAATTCGTGTGTGTGACGTATTAATCTCTTCGATTAAGATAGTTTGAAGGTAGAGTGTTAATAAGTTTATGTGTTTATTAAGTATATGTTTAGTTTCAAAACTAAAATTAAATATTTATATTATAGATTTTATGTTATCAATATATAGTAGATATTTAAGTCACAGAGGAGATAGCAAACGCTATTAGGGGGTGACTACGCCCTTTATCTGTAAGTAATGAATTTGAAGACCCTGATAGTGTAGTAATATCGATGTGACCCGCTTCGATGACCACGTGGTCTAACATGTTAACCTCGCAAGTTCACTAGACCACCAATGGTGGGGAAATTGAGGTTCGAATCATGGTTGTGTATACTGAGATTTCGCCAAAATTGCTTTCCACACTCTCTCCACGCGATTGCGAATGCACTTCCTCTAAATATAGCCCCATTAAACCATCAAGCCATTATCGTAATAAGTACATAAACCTAGAGCCCAAACGGGTAGTAAGACGTGGTGCTAAAACAAATAGGTATATTAAAAATTTAAAAATCCGGCTTCGAGGTGCATTCAGACCCCCTTTAGTCCACCCATTTAAAAAAATTCAGATATCTACGTGCCGTAGATTTTTCTGGGCACCGCGCACACACACACACCTACTTTTATTATTATTATTATTACCTACTTACATCCCAAATTTGAAGCCTATAATAATTATAGTTACGGAAATAAGGCAACTTTAAAGCGAAAATATAAATCCTCTTTATTCCCTGTCCTGTGTGAATTTCGAAAAATCAGCCCTTATTCCTTGTCTACATCATAAAGGGAACCTCTGTGCAAAATTTCAGATTCCTAGGTCCTAAGGTTTGGGCTGAGTCAGTCAGTGAGTCAGGACTTTTCTTTATATATATATCGATGTGTTAAAGATAATTTTAGGGTCGATAAAAATGATTTAGTCGAGCCAATATTGATAATCCCATTTTCATAGGAAGAACTGTATCTGTGAAAGCTACTAAATTTATTTCTACGTATCCATACGCCAAGTTATGTGATATTTAACTGTTACTTTTGATAAATATTAACAATGCCTGTAAAATAACACTAATAAAATGGTAAAATGTCACCGATTTTGTCTACAAAATAATAAGTTTGAATTTAAAAAAGGCAATTCCTAATTAAATTGGACTTTACAATATCCTTAGTTACAATTTACAGCAATGGAATCTGTTGTCAAGAGGGATAGTTGCAAAACAAATTGCCTGACCTTTGTATACATTTTATTAACGTGTTGCTTTAAATGCCAAGATAGGTGTGTTTTTTCACGTGGTTCTCATTATGACCTGCATTGTTCCCGAGGAGAAATGATATGCCCTGTTTCCCGTTCCAATGTAATAAAGATTTCCAGGAAGTTAGGATAACATACCTGTCCGCTGGGAGGTTTCTAAAAGAGGGACTCTGAAAAGTTAGGAGTGTGAGAAACATCGCCGTTAAAACATGTAATTAGCTCGACAATGTAGACAATGTGTCGAGTAACACTCTTGACAAAACATCGGATTGGTATCTAGCTCACCGTTTCTGACGTCCAGTTACAAAAGTCGAGATGTTGCTTATGGGGAGATGCGACCATGTACGTGAGTAGAGGGAGTATTTTGCCCCAGCGCGCCACGGCGGCTAGAACCTACCTTCAGTCGTGGCCGTGCGGTCTTAAGGTAGGGATGTAGGGATCGCGAGGGAAGACAGTTTTTATATCAACACATTTTTCTGGTCAAATAAAATCAAATATTGCTCCAGTAGACACATAAAGTTCAATTTTCTTCACAAGGTGATATCAACAGTTCTTGAATATCTGTCAAGGATTTCCTGGAATTTAATGACTTCTTATCTTCATTAATGTTGGTCATCCAATACTGCTATGCACATGATAGATATTCAACAACTGTTGAGGTAACCAAGTGAAGAAAATTAAACTCCTTGTTTCTAACGGGGCTTTAAAAACTACTATTAATTAAATATTTAATATCTCAAGCCTAAAGGAACAAATTGGAGTAAGAATATTAAACAGAGTTCCACTAACATTTTCTTGAAAAGAGGATGAAAAATCACGTTTTGAAAAAAGCAAAACAGCCTTAATGGTGACGGATTTCTAAAAATATGACCTTTCGAGTTCGTGAATATCTCAGCTAAGCCTCCCGGTCAAAATCGTTAAAAGGCAAAAGTTAAAAAAAAATATGTTGACAAACGTAAAAAAATATATTAATCACCTTCAACATCCAACTCCTCTGCTCTGAAACGAATTATTTTAAACACCTGTTTTATGACAGGTCGTTAATAAAAAAAACACCCCCGCTTGAGTTTCTTCCTGTTTCAAGTGGTTGACCTTTAAAAAAAAATACAGACGACTACGCCGTCTTTGGTCGGTTCCGGAAGTGGTTTTTCTAGCGTCACATCCGGTGCGACGCGCACGTCCACCAATTTTTTCCGCTGACGACTTATTCCCTTCCCCCTTACTACCCATTATTGTCCCTGAAGTGTCTCCAATCCAGTGTCCCCAACCACATGTGTAAATCCCCGTGGAGGGGAGGTTTCAAGTCGTTTAACCAGAAGCTATAAGTGTACGTTGGGGTGCTAGATTCTGGCTTTTTGGAAGGTGTGGACCCAAATCAAGTGCACTGTGAGAGTTCTGCGTGTTGTTGCTTTTATAATCACGGCGTCTTACTACCTTCTCATATTATATGTATATATAATAATTACTCTAATAGAGTAGTGATGAGAAAGGAAGAATTTTAAAGGTGATCTACGCGTATTTGCGTGGAAGGATAGTGAGAAACCATTTAGGAAAAACCAACCTCAGTAGGCCTGACCAGGATTAGAACCCCGATCTTCTTTTTTACCAGCAGCTCAGTCTAACACTAAAGTGATGCCTTGGACCATTCAAACAATGATGTTACGCGTTATTATTATTATGATGATTATTATTAACACCACGTCTTACTACCCGTTCGGTTGTACGTACTTACGCTAATGTGTAATGGTAGGGTGATTGTGAGATGAAATGGAAGACCTACAGTTTAACGTGGGATCCGAACCACGGTGGAGGTCTGGAATTCCCCACATTCACAAGTTGTAATTAATACACGTCTTGTCAGAAGTGAAGGAAGGGTTTGGAAATCAGATAAATCTGTGCTGGGGCCGAGGATTGAATCCCGGACCCCCAGCACAAGTCCGGCACCTTACCCCTAGACCGCCAGGTCACCAATTCCACGTTGTTGTTTGCCAACCTATCTCCAGGTGATTGGTGGTGTATTTTATTAAAGTCCCACCCCCCATTCCCTTCTTCCTACATCCTGTTTTAATAGATGAGAAAACTGGTAGTGCTGTCCGATAAAACTCGGGTGGTCTGTCCAGTGAGATAAGGGCTCGTGTTCAATTACTCGCACTGTCGATAAGTGATGAATTTAGGCGGGAGTGTAGAGCTCTCGAGTTAAAGGCAGTGTTTTTGCAGTTTTTATAGCAAAAAATTGTTTGGGCAAAAATAAATAAAATATCGCTCCAGTAGAAACATTAAAGTTTAATTTTCTTCACTTGGTGACCTCAACAGTTGTTGAATATCTGTCAAGGGTGCCCTGGATTTTCATGACTTTTTCTCTTTATTAAAAAAATTAAACTTTCTACTGGTGAAATATTGTATTTATTTTGACTGGTGAAATATTGTATTTATTTTGATATAAAAACTGCAAAAATACTGCCCTTTACTAGTATTGCATTTAAAAAAATTGTTATGTAGTAATTATTAATCAATTATGTTTTAAAAAAAAGTAGAAACTAGCCATTAGAATTATTTTTAAATAAATAAATAAATGAAATAAAAAAAGAGGGCTCGAGAAGTTCCCCTCCACCTCCTTCCTTTTCCCTTAAATAAAACTTGTGACAAAATATATACTATAGGATTGTTAGTGTTGAGTTGGTTTGTAAAAAATCGTGTGCTGATTAGTCAGTCCAGTTCATTAATTTCATGTCAAACACCTTCAAACAAACAAAAAAATATATTAAAAATATAAAGAATCATCTGACACCATTTCTTCGAGGAAAACTTTCCACGATCTATTAGCGATATCCCCCCCTTTTCCCACAATGCTTCGCGAATGACTTGAGAGAGGCATGCAGATGCTGGGAGAACTGTCTGCGATCCATTGTGGGAACATAACAACAAGTTAAAGAGGATGAGGGATTGAGGGAGCTACCGAATAACGTTCACTTACGAGAACAAGACAGGCAGTAATGACACTGGTAAAGCTTTTTTTTTTAACTCTCAGAAGTACCGTACAAAGATGGAACCATGCATAACATAGTAACCATCTTGATGGTCACGGTGGAGATAACACACGGCTCTGCCCATCAGAGTGAGCTAACTGTACAAACTCGCGTTGTATGTGAGGTCTTGGGTAAGTAGGAGGGGGAGGTAGGTTATTACGTCAACACAAATTATGTGAAGTGTCCTCCGTCTTGTGACAAGCCTTGGTCGAGTCTTCTTTTCAAATGTTTTTAACAAGTGTTTCTTTGCCCCTAGTGACAGATCATACAGTAAACAAGAATATGTTATTTCCTTCCTTGGTTTTTTTAAATTGAGATACTTGACTCTATTGTTTGTTACAGTAAGAGTAGGAACTCGGTCAATATTGATAACATTTCAACTATATTGTTATTATTATATTCTTTAAATTGAAAAATGATACCTGAGCACAGGAATAACTTTACTATCTAATCCATCATGATGAGTGCATTCATACAGTTGTCATTGTACAAATGGCAGCATTAAGCCAACTACCAAGCCCAAGGTGGCTGCGTTTCTGATAGCTTGTGATCTTAATTGATCACACATTGGTAGTTAATGTTTCCCGCATGTCTATCACAGACTCCGCCTTAAAATATGAGCGAAGAATGACCCTGTACATGGCATGGTTCTTGGATAACTCAGTGGTTAAAGCATTGTCGTATAAAACCAAAGGTCCCGGGTTTAATTTTCGTATCCAGGTGTCTTTTTCAATCTAAAGAATATATATCTAGATACGGCCATAGCTGTAATTATCGACTATAATAGCGTTTCTATTTAATCCATTACATATTATTATTTTATCTGTATCGATACTAAAATAAAAAGTAAAGTTGCAGATCACATGATTTGACATTTGAATTTTTAAGGTTGAGACCCTCAAATACTTGAAATCTATAATCCTTCGAATCTTTACGGATGTTTGTAATTTGAAGATTAAAGTTTCGAAACAAAAAATTGTATTTACATATTTTGAACTAGAATTCGTTTTAGAACTGTAAACCGCTTAAGGGTGGTTCATTCCCAACATATTTATGGGACAAATTTGTCAACCAGACCCCAGTCCAAATGTTTAACATTTAATTGAATATATTAATGTTATAATTAATAAATTATAGAAAGAAATACTAACATTTAGCTAGTATTTCCTAGTGATCATATGTGGGGTTTTTTAAGATTAGAATTTAAATTTGGGATTAGGCATTAGGGATTTTATCGTAGAAAGAAGATATGGATTTGATTTAATCAATCTCTAGAATTTATGAAAACATTTTTATAAGCTTTTGTAAGTGATAAATTAGCCTACTTTTTTCTAAGCACCACGTCTTACTAACCGTTCGGGCTATGCGCTGATAATAAACCTACTGATTCCTACCACGTTCTTAAGGTGGGATGTATGGGTACCGTGTTGGAAACTATTTATGAAATTTTAGACGTAAAATCGTAAAATTTAGCTGTTAATTTTGTTTCAATTATAAACAGATATTTTAGGTTTAATAAACACACAATATTTTAGTACTTAAAAGGAACATTTTATTTACAATATTACATAAGCCCATGATTTATAAACTGATTTAACCGAGGCAATCACTTTTTTTAACACAATATACACAACTTTAACACTAATTAGTATAACATCTTATTAGAAAGGTGGATAAATAAATAAATAAAATGGAAAGTCGTTTAGAAACCACCCGGAATCGAACCAAGGTGGTCAACACTTGTAAACGACCTTTTTAACCAATCAACCATGATGAATAACTATTTAATTTAGTCAAAAGCAAAGGGCGTGTACAGTACATCTAATGTTCATAAAATAAATAACGCAAGACCTGAAATCAAAGTGAAGTTTTTTTTTTAGAAATGTAATAGATTGTTAGGACTGACTGCCCAAACTAAAGGTTGCAGTTATTACTGAGGCATGTCGCCTTAAGGGTATGATGATAATTACTGTCTATCATTGCAAAAACTGTCGGTGTAGACGTATCTTAGGATCCAATATAAACGTTTCAAATTGAATTGTACACGTACAGTATGTTCGACATATTAACGTGAAGTGAAAGGAAACGCTCCTTAAGATTAAATCAAATTGCAGTTGTTTATAAGAACGAACTTTTTTTGGTCAAAATAAAAAAAATGTTGCTTCAGTAGCTAATTTTATTATAATTATATAAAAATAGTAATCTCAAAAGTTATTATAACTAAGTTATTGAATATTTGTCAAAGGAATCCTGGAATTTGAACAGAGAATTTTCTCTTAGTTTAAAAAATTAATTAAAACAATACCCGTCTCAGTGGCCAAATGATCTAGGGCAGGAATTGCCATACTTTTGGATCTAGTGATCTACTTTAGTGAAGAAAAATCATTTGTGATCTACTATGGAACCATAGGCTGAAATTGTTTGTTTCATTGATAAACAAAACAACCCATTCTGCGTTTTAATAGTAAAATTATATTACATATAAAACATAGGGCCTATAATACTTTCACTGACAAACTTAGGGCTTCTATTAAATTCATTACACTAAGGTGGGAATCTAGAGGACGCGAGAAAAGTTCAGTTTTTACAGTTTTTAAAGCGAAACATATTTTTGGACAGGTAAAATAATTATCCAGTAGAAATAAATAGTTTAATTTAATTCACATGGTGATATAAGCAGTGGTTGAATATCTGGCATGACTCATAACCATAGCGGCACTAGACAAGAAACTTTTTAATAAAGAGAAAAAGTTGTCATTAAATTTCAGAACCACCTTGACAGATATTATTCAAGAATTGTTAATATCACCGTGTGAAGAAAATTAAACCATATGTTTCTATAAGAGAATAATTTGATTTATTTCTGCCAAAAAAAGTTTTGCTATAAAAACTGAAAAAAAAATTCTGATATTTTCTCGCGTCCCTTACACTCCCACCTTAAATATTTGACTTTGAATTTGATACAAGACACTGCATATTTTCAGATAGTTTGTTTAATGAGGGTTAGTATCTACTCTCCCATAAAACATCTAGAGGGTACATCGTATTTGGAAAGCCCTTACCCCCACCTATTCCCCCCTTCCTGTGAACCCATCCGGGTCCCAAACTCTGTCAACGGTGAGCTTGAGCAATGTTAGTATTAACACTTTGAACCAATGGTCTGGTTGATTTGAGTATTTACACTTTTGAAATCAAACATATTAATTACAAATTAGCTTTATGTAAAACAGCATACCTAACACTATAAAAGTCCCATCTTTA
Source organism: Timema shepardi (assembly GCA_902151425.1). NCBI lineage: Eukaryota > Metazoa > Arthropoda > Insecta > Phasmatodea > Timematidae > Timema > Timema shepardi. The sequence continues at coordinate 95,966 of CABFVX010000151.1, read as the reverse complement.
GCCTTAATTTTATATATTTAATATTTGAATACCTGCCCCGGTGGGTAAGAGGACAAAAGGTGTCAGTCTCGTCGTTACGGGGTCGATGAGGTTCGAATCCTGGTTGGATGTACTAATGTGATATTTTTCTCTAAACTGAATTTTATTTTACCTTCACGTAAATGCAGGTGCACAAATTTATACCTTTCGCACTTTTATCCCAATAATTATTATAATTATATGAAGGGTGGAAGTTACATTACACACACTATCCAGAATAACTTTTATATCTCAAACCCCACAAAGATACCAGCAAATACTTTTTTTTAATTAATTTAAATATGACCAAGACCTCATTTAACCATAATATAAAGTTAATTAAAAGGTTTTATGATTGTGTAACAGATGGCAGCACTAGCTCAATTTGTTCTTTTTCCCTTGTACCCCTTCATATGCAAACGCGTGCATTTAATGAACTTTAATATAAAAAATACCCTAAGCAAATAAAAAGTCTAAAAATAATATTCATTTTATAAATAAAGTTTGTCTAATTCCACCATCTTGTTTCGTAACTATTCTTATGTAACTAGGTATAGTGACTACCGCAACCTTGCTGGGTTTTTGTGGCATTGATTGACATGTTAGTGATTTTTATTTTCTGTTATGATTGTAATTTCAGTTCTCACTTGTTCACACTTAATGTGTTTTTTTAAAATAGCTTGATATCATCGTTGTCCTTGATTCAAGATTAATTTAAAGATATGTTAAGTGTGCTAGTTTCTAATAGGCTACATAAGAAGGATTAATCAAATTGAAGGCAGTTCTTGACAATGATTTCTACACAAAATTATTAGTTTTTTGGAAAAAAAATTCAATTAATTAAATATAATCAAAATTATTTTTAACATATCGTAGTCATTAAAATAAATTGCTAAAAATTTAATTTTTCAAACGTTATTCATTACGATGTCTTGATATTTTTTTCATCCATAGATAGACGAAAAAAAAAATCCGACATGTCAATTATCTGTAATTAGACACATACATATATATAAAAAATTACCGTATAATACCGCTATGTTCATGACATATATTCAAGAACTATTGATATCACAATGAGAATAAAATTAAATTCTATGTGTATACTGGGGCAATATTTTATTTATTTTGACAGCAAAAAAGTTTTGCTATAAAATAGCAAAAACACCTACCTTTTCTCGCATCTCTTACACTACTAACTTAAGTAGAATTATCTTGGAAATTCTACCTTCCTCATCCCTACCCCACTATATGCTGGAAAAGAGAAAGACGTAGAACCCACAAAACACTAACAACAAAAAACTACTTTCTATATACAAGAAAATTAAGCCTTTGCAATATTAAGTATCTATACTACTCCCGTTTAGATGAGTCAGGGTAGAAGAACTTCTGTTTATATGTTTTAATGATTGCAATAAATGATGTAACTCCTATTGGTCTGAATCAAGTTGTCAGAATTAGATCTACCTACCCGCCATCTTTTGATGACCAGTTTCACATTTACTTAGCCCTTGAGGCATCAACAAATGCGAAGCATTGCATCATTAGGATGAGCGACTAGAAAAACCTCCATTCTAATAGCGTTATGTAACAAGGCTATGGAGCACTCACTAGCACACGTTTTTAGTTGTGTAAAACGGTAACATTCCCTGTCTGTTGTGGTGAACGGTTCCAAAGAACCACTGTCATTTAATTGCGAAAGAAACCAACATTTTGATGAATATTCATTCAATGCGCAGCTGATCAGAAAATAACCCTAACCAACATCGATAATCATGCTGGTAAAGACGTCAATCTCGTTTGGAAACGGGTTTTTACTCTCTCTAAGTACAAAGTCAGGTACATTTGCTCTAAATTATCCTGCGGTAGATTATTTTCCGAGGAAGGGACACATCTGACCGCTACAAATGTTTCTAAAACTACTTTTATATGTTTATACATCATGTCATGTGATCTTTAACCGTCACTTTTAATATATATCATGAATGTCCATAACCAGCCCCGTGGTGTAGTGAGTGGTCAGTGCACCTGGCTACCAGCGCGCAAGGGTCCCGGGTTTGATTTCTGGCTGATAGTTTGGGCAATTTTCCCGAAAGAGGAATTATCCCAACGGCCACCAAGGTTCGGTTAGTTAGGCTTAAGTTAGGTTTAAGTGTTTCCATTAGTTCCATACCCTCATCTCTTCTCATCGGGACATGGAAAGAGCCTCCACGGAAAGGATGTATAATTAGTACACTCGGGCGTCCCCTGGGAAACGGTACATTAGTACTGGCTAATCTTTCCACTGCTTGGCTACGATAGTTATAGCCCAGACGTGCAATATTATCATAATATCAATGCCCATAAAATAACAATTAAATAATAAATTAGAATGTTAGCGTACAATCAAAACGGATAGTAAGACGCGATGCTAAAAAGAGATTAAACAAATAAATGTTATCAATGGTGACCTCAAAAATACTTTTGTGTTTTCTAAAAGGTTCTTCATACCAGAACCCTACTATACCTTCCCCTTCCATTGAGTAGCAAGAACACCTGAAGGAACCATTGCTTCTCGTCTGAATAAATTAAAGTTGTTTTTAGTACAGCGTCTTACTACCCGTTCGGGTCATACGTTAATGTACTAATACGCTAATGTATTATGAATTAGGAAAGTAGAAATTAGATGAAGTGTACCTGCATTTTCATTAAAGTAGAATGTAAAATAGTTTTTAAAAAAACTCAGTACACCCAACCGTGATGTGAACCTTGGTCTCCTCGTTATTGTCCTGTCCAGTCTATTGTGAGAATGACACCTTTTGGCTAAGAAGATGCAGCCATCTAATAGGGTTACATGAAAGGAGAGTCAGTATGTGACGAGTTTTCAGACAAAGTTCGATCCGATTACATTTAGAGAACTTGTTTTACCTCGAGATGACTGCTGATCAGACGTCACGGGACGTCGACTTGGTGGCCAGTCAGGAAGTGGAATGTGTCGGAGAGAGGGGAAAGCCTCCTTGGTACTGGTACCTGCCGTGTACCCCCTAGTACGAGTGGGGACCGGGGACACCATTCCACCACCGTGGCCCTTCGTGCGTCAATTACGATCCGAGTAAGACTTCCACTACATTTCAACATGGGAAAGACGCTGTGGGTCTTTGCCCTTAAGATGGGAGTGTAGGGGACGCGAGAAAAGGGTAGTGTTTTTACAGTTTTTATAGCAAAAATTTGTTGGCCAAAATAAATCAAATATTGCTTCAGTAGAAACATATACTTTAATTTCTTCACATGGTGGTATCAACAGTTTTTGAATGTATCATTAGAAACTTTTTAAATGAATAAAGAAAGTTGTCATTAAATTCCAGTACACCCCTGACAAATATTCAAGAACTGTTGATGTCACCATGTGAAGAAAATTAAGTTCTATGTTTCTACTAGAGCAATATTTGATTTATTTTGGTTAAAAGAGTTTTGCTATGAAACCCACATAAACAATGCTCTTTACATATAACCCCTACATCCCACCTTGAGTCACACTAATGTTTTTATTATTGATAGCAATTTTAAGCTTTACAATCCCAAAAAATTATCCTCAATTATATCATAATGTTTTGTTATGATCCTTTTAAAAAATATTTTATTTGTTTAAGTATGGCTACAACTATATTTCTAACCCTTTTTATTTCCAAAGAGTACCATTTCGCGCTAAACCTAACTGAAAATGAGACTATTTCTAACTTTTTTAAGCACCGCCTCTTACTACTGCCTTGGGTTGTACACCTATTGGCTGATAACGCTAATGAGTTAGGGATTAGGAAGGCTGGATTTAGATGAAGTGTTCCCACATTTACTTGGACAGAGATTGGAAAACCATTTCGATCACCCTCAGTAAACCAGATCGAGATTTGAACCCCGATATCACCATCACTTGCAGTACAGTCTATTGTGAGAGTGACGCCTTAGATCATGTGGCCACCAAAGAGGGTCACTTATATTAATCTTTTTTTTTTTAATGAAGAAACTTTAAATGTTAATTATTTTTGTTTTAGAATCTTATCTCTTTCTTATCCTATTAATATAAATATTCTGACAGCCCGGATATGTTGTCAAACTCGGGGGAAGGGAAACGCATGATTATTATTATTATGTTTTTTATTATTATTATATATAAAGTAAATATAAATTTGGGTAAATTAGTGTATAAGTGAGGTAATTCTTCGCGAGAATGCAGATGTCCTTGTCTGGTGTACAAATTGCTGTGTCGTTGTCCGACAGGATAATGATGACGAAGGACTGCAAATTATGTTCGCAACGTAATCAATCATAACTAACCAGGTAAGTTTTAAGTCAGACATAAATCAAGCTCTGTCTGTATTCAGTTTGTTATTTTAGTAGGATCCTAGTAGAAAGAAACTTTTAGAAAATACAAACATGAATTTTTGAGGCCAACATTATTAGTATTATTTTATAGATATTGATATTATCTATCAAAAGTGACAGCTGCAGAACACATGACATAACGTATGAATACGTGAACGTAGGTGTAGTAATTTTATTAGCTGTCAGATAAGCCTCTTCCCATTAAAATTGTTCTCCAGTATAATATGCTTAGGTCACTTAAATAATAAAAGACGTAGCTACCAAATAAATACAAAAAAAAAGGAAATAAAAGGGGCGAGGGACCCAGATTGATTCTTAGATATAACTAAACATGGATCTTTTTTTTAACTCGGTCATCGCATTCCGGTGACATAATCAAGAAAGTTTGAGTCTCATCGTTGATAAATGAACAAAGGTTTCCGAAGAAACTATTTAAGTCAGGGCGTATCCCGTCGGGAAATCTTGGAATAAATAGATCGCACCTTCTTGATGTTTCTACAAGTTAGTTAACATTAATATCAGGATTTCTTCATTAAAAAAATAGTAATATTTAGCTAACATCTGTCAAAATTGGTGATAACTGTCAGAAAGAATGTCTTGGAGTATGGATACATTTAAATGGTCTCGTAGCTTTTATAACTGTCAGAGGAGTGTCAATAAAGAGCAGGACGGAGTGGGGGGGACTATAGGTGTGGCACTATAAAACAACAATAAAATGAAAAAAATAATAGTTACTTAAGGATGTAGAATATCCTTGGCCTATACTTTACCTTTGTATATGAATTATGACATAAAGCTCACAGGTATAGCAAGATTATTTTATTTATTTGAGGTATTTAACGTGAACTCTCTGAACCGACTGATTATATCAAAACAAAAGAGCGAAAACGAGAGCGAAAGGGCCTACAAATGTTGCGTGGAAAGGTATTTTCACACACCTTCCAGGATTCTTTCATATATTCGATCGACATGGAAGCGATAGCTGAACTTCCCCTCCAAAGAAAGTTGTGCCAAAGATTTTTAACACTCAAGAAAAATTCGTTGACCTTAGCTGGGTTAGAACTCACAAAGATCGGGTCCTGAAGCAAGCACTTTACCCCAAGACTACCGAGGTCGACAAGATTTGATTGATGTAAATATTATTGTAAACTATTTTTTAAAGTATGATTTAGTCAGATTTTATAGTAAATGCTGTTACTAATAAGCATGAATACAGCCAGTTCTCCACGCAAAATAAGCCCTTATATTTTCTTAAGATGACGGTTGAAGTACTAACAAGCATTCGTCCAAAGAGTCACTCATGGTTATTCTAGAATCTAGAGATAATTTTTTCTTTGTAAATATGATGGCAGCCAACATTCGCGTACAATCCAACGCTTTATGTATGTATAGTACCTTTCCAACATAGCTGTGAAACGACTAAACAAGCACTCGTTAAAAAGACAACCGAAATTAAGCCATGGAGTTTTCACCAGGTTTGCATGACTAGGAAAAGAGTCTCGTAAGACAATTCCCTCCTTTATCTCCGTCCTCTTCCCCCTACACACATACAAGCACACACACACACACACACATGTGAGGGACTATATTGAATGTCTGTGTTTCGGAGAACATGACAAGATTATTGATCATGATGACAAATTTCCAGGAACCGTACCTCTACCTAGATACCTCCCCTCCTCCTAGAACAGTCTGCGATGGTATCCACGTGGCTCCGTTCGAACACTCTGAAGATTCCGCGGGGTGTTGACTTCTCTTTAGTATTTATCAAACACGAAATGTATGAGGAGAGACGAAAGGGAATGATCGGCACAAATTAAAATTACAATAAGGGAAACACTCGAGGAATTAGACATCTATTATTAGGGTAAGGCCTAATTTATTTTCTGATGATACGTCAGTGGAAGTAGTTTATATTAAAATCCAGTTTTGGTTTCCCATACCATAAACGAATTATGGTGTCCCCTTAGCAGTCTCACACGATAACAAACTGTACAAGTACCGATTAATATGGCCTACTTGAACCTTTAATTTGCTTAGAGAGAGAGAAAATGGGAAATAATTTTCTTTAAACACCTTAATACACTCGACCAAGATTTGAATCCAGACCTCCCTATCACAGGCAAACCAGATAAGATTCGAATGATGTGTTTATCCGCGTGGTCTCTGGAGCGGATAATTGAACAAAATCTCCTTCACCAAATGACACCAGCTGACAAAAGTCTGAAGGCTTGAGTGCAAGATTGAAACAGTTGAGAAACTTGGAGAGGAGGCTACGCAAGGTCTCACACGTAAACGTGCTCGAATAAGACGACACACACACCGGCCTTTCCCGTCAAGCCGAGGGTCGGTCAAAACACCCGTCATGGAGCGGGGTAAAAGAAGTTCAGTGACATCCCCGACGTGAGGCACTACTCGTGACAAGAGTCGCTGCTGGTGCTTAGATTCGTGTTACGACGTCTCGGACAGGAAGTACACGACTCCCCCCTCCCTCCCACACCCCTTCTCCACGGTGGATCCCGCTCTGCCACTCTTTGCAGGTATGTGGATCGCATATGGTTAAGTGAGAATGGGATACAATTTTGCAGAAACCAGAATCGCTATGGTTTGACATCTTGATTCGGTTGATAAACTCATCATTTCAGATAAGATTCAGATACACTACGCGTGAGGCCAACGACCAACCGCCGAAAGATCAATGGCTCAACACACGTCTCTAAAAAGTTCCCCTTTGTTTGATCGCTTTTAGGGTCGAACGTATTAACCCCTTTCTATGTTATAAATGTTTCAATTTTTTTTTTCAGGCACACTAGTAGATAATTTTTAAATTGTTTGTGCCTGGCTTGATATTGCATTACGAGAAGATGTCACTTTATGACCCACAACGGGCTTCCAACAAAAAATCTTCACTGAAATATAACATTTTAATGATTACGTAATTGGACAAGGCCAGTTCTCAGTAATAGCTAACCAGTAAGATATTCCTGCATTTCTTAGTATGGATTAACATATTTTCCCCCTACCGGTGTTGTTGAGTATCTGTCATGGGCATAGCGGCATTATACGAGAAACTTTTTATATTAGGAGAAAAAGTTGGCATTAGATTCCAGAACATCCTTGACAGATACTAAACAACTATTAATATTACTATGTGAAGAAAATAGTAGAACATTATATTTCTACTGGAGGATTATTTTATTTATTTTGAAAAAAAAATGTTTTGCTTTAAAAAAAAGTGCAAAAAAGACTGTCCTTAACTTGCTTGCCCTGCACTCTCGCCTTAATATTGAGTGTTCAAGAGTTGTTGTCTTGTTTATTTTGTTCACAGCATCTTACTAACCGTTCGAGCTATCCGCATATTTACGCTAGATTAGTAACGTAGGACTCGGAGGACATATGTACCTACCTATATTGCGTTAAGGGAGAGGGGGAAACCATTAGGGTGAATACATCCAACTGAGATTCGAGCCCCGACCTCCTCATAATGGGCAGTTCAGTCTATTGCTAGAGTGACGTCTCTTAATACTGATTCGGGTTGTTCCAGAAGTGACATTGTAAAGAAATAAACTCATCCATCCCCAAGAAACGACGGAAATTTAACCTTTGTTTTATCTATAAACTTTGACCATATTTGGAACAAATTTGTTGAGAAGCGAACAAATATAAATATAAACTCTTATATATATAGTTGTATAAATAGTATTTAAAAATGACGTGAACATGTTAAATAAACTTTCTGGCTGCCTGCAAAGAACATAACATTTGCCGAGTGTTGTTGTTCTGTAGCTTGTACCAAATATCACTGCTGATAAGAAAAGAAAGTGACAACCTTGGGTGAAACTAATAATAATTGTTTTTGACATTGGCTCGTCCCCTACCGGCCATCAGGGATTTAAACCCTCTAACTGGCTAACCTAAGTAGAGTGGATATGAGACTTGAATCTTGGGACAAGTTATAATTTTTTTATAGATAATTTTGGGGTATCGCCCTCCCAAAATGAAACCATTTATTGGGGAAAGAGGCCACTAGATATAAAATTCTAATGTATTTCTTGAAAATACTCTTTCTTTTTAGTTTTCACTAACAAAATGATTGTAATAAACCATTATTGTACCATATGTTGTTCAAACATTTCACTGAAGTGAAGGAAGGAGGGGGGAAACCAATACTCACATTTCGGGAGAGAGAAAAAAACATCTGCTCGTTTGTATTCTTTTGCAACTTTTAAAAACTAGTTTTGGGCTCGGGACCTTATTTTGGCCTCCCTGAACCATCAACGTGAAAGATTTTGATTTACTCTTTATGTTCGCACTTGGATGAGTTTATACTATAGTAGAATCGCGACACTAAGTTAGGTTCTTGACATTTGTTTTTGTTGCTCTAAATATTGACCAAATGTAACTAAGTTTTAATCCTGCTTCAGTGACCGCATGGTCTAAGGCTTCACTCTGGTCTTACACTAGACTGCCGATGACAGGAAAACCGAGGTTCGAATCCCGGGTGGGTGTACTGAGAGCTGCTTTTCCAAAATAGTTGTCCACTCTCCATGTAAATGTGGGTACACTTCCTATAAATTCAACCTCCCTCATCCCTAGCTCATTAGCGTAATTAGTACATCTGCGTATAGCTTAAAATATGTGGTAGTACACAATGCTAAAACAAACAAAAAGAAATTTAAAATTATTTTATCAGTATTAATACTAGTAGTCCAATGTGACTAGACTCGTGAATATTTTTAACATATATATGTTAATCTATACAGATAGCACCATGTCTTACTATCCATTCGTGTTATAAGCTTATGTATTAATTACGTTATGGGTTTTAGAAATTTGGAAGGTTTTATTCATAGGAAGTGTACCCATATTTGCGTGGAGAGAAAACCATTTTGGAAAATCCACCTTAAATATACTTGACCTAGATTTGAGCCTCTATCTCCCCGTCATCGGCAGTCTAGTCTATTGCGAGAGTAGCGCGTTAGACCACGTGGCCACCGAAGTGGGCTATGTCCTGGTTAATCGGCAGTGAGAAACCTTTGAAGTATTTTTTTAAATCCAATTTAAAATATGCATTAGAGAAATCCAACGTTAACTCGAATCCGACCTAGACCATCTTCGTAGTTAACGAGAGAAGGTAAACAAACATTGGAATGCCCGGGGATGTGTTGGGGATGAGTAGGGCTGAATTTTTTGGAAGATTGTCCGTATTTGCGTGGAAAACCCGTTAAGAAAAGAGAAAAAAATAACTACAGCTGACCGAGATATGAGAACCTCTATCTCCGCGTCATAAGTCAGTCCAATTTATTGCAAGGGTGGCGCCTCAGACCATTCGGCCACCGCTGCGGGGGGGGGGGGGGGACCTATGTTGTAAATTTGTTGCCGTGTCGTGGTGTGGTGTTTGTTGCGTGCATCGTAAACAAAACAAAAAAAGTTCCTCAAGGCGTGTGTCCTTGGGTGTATAGGATTGTGCGTACAGAGAAGAGGAAGGACTTGGCTTAGAGGACTTCGTGACTGCTGGCGTTAGATCACCGCCGCTACCGTCGTGAGAATGGCCTGGGACATCCTCCCATGTTTCAGGGTCGGTCTGAGACACCCATGACTTCCTTTGTGACGTTGCGTGAGACGCTGGGCTTGTCTTCTGGACTCTTCTACGTCAATATATATATATATATATATATATATATATAAGACGTGGTACTAATATATATAAGTACCGCGTCTTACTACTTGTTCGATCAACACCCAATAGCATGGTTGAGGTAAACTACAGGTCTTATGGAGAAAATCTTCGCTCTCCCTCTCAGTGAACTGTTGCCAAATATCCTCGCTATCATTTATGTGTGAAGTTAATGTGCTGGGATAGTAAGGAGCTAGCCACTGGCAACCTCGACTAACCAGGATTGCGAGACTTGTCTTATAAATTATAATATTTGAGGGGAGATTGACCACACGAAAACGAGAGAATGGCAACGCTGTTTCCCAATAGTAACCGTGCAGTTCCCTCAGCAATGTTATCCAATGTAAACGCATATGTACTAATTACGCTAACGTGATAAGGATTGTTGGCTTTAGAGGAAGTGCACCCCCATTTGCGTTGTAGGGAGAGTGGAGAACCAATCATGAAAAATTACCGTAAGTAAACCCTTACTGGGATACTAACTTCGAGCTCCCCGTCGTCTTACTGCCCGTCTGTGATATCCATATGTTTACACTAAGAACTGTTATTTTACCCCACCCCCACCTCTCTCGAGGACTGAGCAAATATTTCCACGCAGAAACGGGATCTTGTTTTATTTTTTTTCCTTGATGGCGTAAGACCCTAATCTTCCTTTGCCCACGTATGTAAAGAACCCGGAAATACGCATTGCTAGAAAAAAAAAATTGGAATACCACTTTTATTTCGCGTCGTGTTCTTTTATGGAAACTTGTCTTAGGAAGTAAAACCTCCAAAAGTGTCATCATATGTTGACATGAGCAAAGATTTGGAGGAAGATACCAAAGAGTAAAGTTAGATGAACCCCCCCGGAGAGGGGACAGGAGAGGGGGTAAATGGTGGAGAGAGAGGATTGCCAGGGAAGGTCGTCTTATTTGAGTTGCGGGAGGATGTTTATCCTGCACGTTTTCGTAAAACAGTTATGCCCACAAAAAATAACTAACTAGTGTTCAAATATGTTGTATTTTTGCATATGTGCAGTAAATACTAAGCTGAAGCTCTATAAAAACCATACAGAAAACAACAATTGTAAAGAGAGGGTTTTTATTTAGGTCTGTATGGAGAGGAACACGAGCTTAGGTCAGAATTTTTGAACTTTTTTTTTTTACCGAAAATTCATTTTGGTTAGTATAAATGTAATATTGCTTCATTTAACGTTTAGTTTTAATTTTCTTCACATAGTAGGGTGGTGCTAATGGGGGACACCATTAAGGTGCATTCTACTATCCCTAGCTGGTAGGATGATACGTGAGAATGATGATGGTAGAAGGCAGAGGGGACCTACAGTTTAACGTGGGTTCCGGACCACGGTGTGGGCCTGACATTCCAGACAGTCAGAAAGCGTTAAAGGGAACACTTTGCCAGAGGTGAAGGAAGGGTTTGTTAATCGATGAAGGGTGACCTGGTGGTCTAGGGGTAAGGTGTCGGACTTCTGTGCAGGGGTCCGGGGTTCAATCCTCGGTCCCGGCACAGATTTATCTGATTACCAAACCCTTCCTTCACCTCTGACAAGACATCTTGTGAACGTGAGGAATGCCAGGCCTCCACCGTGGCTCGGATTCCACGTTAAACTGTAGGTCCTCCATTTCATCTCACAATCACCCTACCATTACACATTAGCGTAAGTGCGTATAACCCGAATGGGTAGTAAGACGCGGTAATAATAATAATAATAATAATCAATGAAGTCTGTGCCAGGAGCGGAATTTGAAGCCCGGACCTCTAACACAGAAGTCCGACACCTTACCCCTAGACCACCAGGCCCCCTTTCTTCACATAGTAATCTCAATAGTTTTTTATATATTTATCAGGGGCATAGCAGCATATATTTTTATTTTAAATAAAATAAAAAGTTCTGTTCAAATTTCGTGATGTTCATGACAAATAATCAAGATTTTTTGATATTTATTATATAGCTTAACATATCTACTGAAGCAATATAACATGTATTAGACAACAATTTTTTTTTGCTTCTAAAACTGAATAAACACTCACCTTAATTTGCGCTCTCTTCCTACCTAAATGTTAAGTTTTAGCTCCCACTAATTATTTCAGCACATGACTTACAAATAAGAGACATGCCATCCAGTCTCCCAACCAGTTATTGATTCTCGCGTCGCAAACTAAACTTCATACTCATATATTCAGCTTCAATGTTGACGGTGAGTTCGAGGTTCGAATCCTGGTCGGGTGTACTAAGAACAATTTTTCTTAAATGGTTTCCCACTCTCTCTCCATGCAAATTATGGATACTGTTTACCTTTTGTCATCACTAACCCATTAGTGTAGTTAAATGTGGATATACCGAACGGGTAGTAAGACGGGAGTTGGGGCAGAAAAAACTATTCTGAAAGGTATACCCAAATTATACAAATGTTATTGGCAGCATCGGGAATCAAATCAGAGACGTTTAGTGAAGTAGGCAAAAGGTATACCGACTGAGCTAAAAGTCGGGAATTAAATAAGGGAGTAAATGTATTTAAAAAATAAGATGTTTACAAAATTAGATCAATATTTTATTCTTGTAAGATTAATTTTGTTGAAAATAATGAACAATATGGTACTTTGGCCTTGTAATTTTGTTTATCAAAATAGTTTCTTTTTTTTTTCTCTCTCTTTAGAAAACAAATTTCTCATTATTGTTTTCGTTGGAGGAATTTTTAGTCTCTGTCGACTTCATGGAGAAAGAAATATTTAACATTACAAATAAAATTTAAATTATCATTTACCCATGAAAATAACTTTTAGGGTACTTCAGAAAATCAGAAATTTCCATCTCAGATCTCCGCAACTATTTTAGACATGAAATAACCTAACATTGTAAAGTTGTAATATTATTAAAAATATAAATATTTTATTTGAAATATATTTGTTACTAAACCTATAGTATCTGAGCTATTAGCAAATATATATTTTTACATGGGACTCTTTGACAATTGAAATGAATTGCTTTGTTCTTTGGTGGGCAAAGTTGTTCCTCTTTTCTCAATGTTTCTGTAAAAGTGTATATTATTTTAGCTATGTTCTGGAGGAGTGTTTCTGCAACAATATATATGATTTTGTTTCCCAAATCCTACGAGTTTTTTTTAGTAAATGTCTCTATATCAAGATTAAAGAGATACAAAGTCTGTGCGGTGCACCATTACATTTATTTAATCAGTAAAATAAACGTAGTCCTTGACTTTTTTTAATTTGAAAGTTGGCATATCATAGACGCTATCCTGACATGACATCTTTCCAGACGAAAAATGTGAAAGAAGCACTCATTGCTCGCTGATTTATCATCTGATGAAGGATGAGAAGTACTTTTTAACTATACGCACGCGTAGTACCGATCTCTCTCACGTGAGAGGTATTTATGTGTTCGAGTGTAGGTGGAGTGTCATCCGTAGATCATTCCTTGTTCTCTACTCTCTTGCTTCTTAACTATACGTCACAATTTAAACGCCATGCACCAGTTCACAGTTTTAATATCAGGGTTCGGTGTTAAGTTCTTATCAATACATAGGGCAGTTTCCATGAAAGGAACGTTCTGAGACTTAAATAGCGCGCCAAATTAAGGCTCCGTGACAGGAACTATTTGCGATTCAAATAGCACACCCAATTTAGGCTACGTCACAGGAACTATCTGCGATTCAAATAACACACCGAAATTTGGCTCCGTGACAGGCACTATTAGAGATTCAAATAGCGCGCCAAATTTAGGCTCCGTACCAAGAAATATTTGATATTCAGATAGCACATTCAATTTAGGCTCCGTACTAAGAAATATCTTAAATTCATATAACACACCCAATGGCGTCTAAATGGTTCCATTCTGAAAAAACTTTAGTATTTCTTCTATCAGTATCTTAATCCTACCTAATTTAAAAATAAGCCGTATCGGTGGGCACGGGGACTAAATGTCAGGCTCATTTAGTCTGGTTTACTGGTGATATTGAAGAGTTCTGTGTTAAAATCGTGACCGGACGAACCTGAAGGGATTTTATCTCCAAAATGGTCCCCACTCTTCTGTTGCGAGGGTATAGATGCATTTTCTTATGCATTTTATATTAATCAATTCTAGATTATTAGTGTGATTATGTGGATAACCCAGATGGGTAGTAAGATTTGAAATACATAAAAACTTAGTCAATGAACTTAATTCATTGCCTGAAAAAAATATATATATAAAGTAAACTTTTTTTTATTACCACGTCTTAATACTAGTTCCGGTTATACGCGTGTATGATACTTACTCTAATGGGGCAGGGATGATGAAGGAAGCATTTCATAGTTAATACACCCACATTTACCTGGAAGGAGAGTGGGAAACAATTTAGGAAAAATCCTCCTGAGTAGACCCTATTGGGATTCGAAACCCGATGTCCCCGTTATCAGCAAGCCAGTCTTACATGAAAATGACGCCTTAGACCATTCATCCACTGAAGCTGGCTGTATATTTATTATTATGATGCTAATCTATAGAACAACCTAACTTAGTTAAGACCAAATTAACTTTGACCATCAGTGGTGCAGTGATTGAGAGGAAAAGTGTGCCCATCTATGCCTCGACCTACTTGTGGAGGGAAGATTAATGGGTTAGTTTTATACATAAAATAACCTTCTCTTAAGGTGACACAGTTCCAATCTGCTATAGTAAAACCTGAAATAAGTAACCTCTTTCAGTGGAATTCAACAAATTGTTGCTGAAACTTTCTAACCAAGCGAAGATGTACCACAGAACTGATTATTATTAACCAATTCATTTTTTAATCAAGAAAAGAGGAAGACATTGTTTAACTTGCATCGTATTTTATTCATTGAACTGAACGTCAGCCCAAAGAATAAATTTGTAAGTAAAAGACATGTATATGTTGGGAAAAATTACGATCAACCGCTTCGGTGGCCGTATGCTCTAACGCGCTACTTTCACAGTAGACTAGACTGCGGATGACGGGTAGATTGGAATCTCGGTCTGGTGTACAGATGGTTTTCCACTCTTTCCCACGCAATATGGGTAAACTTTCTATAAATATAACCTTCCTAATCGCTAAAATAATTCGCGTGATTAGTACACAAGCGTATAACCCGAACGGGTAGTAAGACATGATACTAAAAACAATAACAATTTTAAAAGTTGTATCTCCTAGAAAATAGATCCAAAACAACATACCGTAACTGCTACTTATTTATTCAAGTAACTCCTCATTTGTCCTGACGAGGCCGAGTTTGATCCCGTCACAGACCCACTGCTTCACAGATACATTTTGGAAGCTACCGGGATCGAACCCGGGACCTATATATCCATAGTTAGGAATTCTGACCAAATGTTATCAATGTTGGCAGCAATAAATAAAATGGGTGCTTGTTTTCTAAAAATTCTTTCCTACCAGAATCCTTATATAAATTTAATGCTAAGATAGTCTCAAGGAAGTATAGGTGACACACATGCAGAGTATGTCAGATTTCAAACGTCGACCTTCGTCCTCAATGGGAGTGTTCTCACAATTAGCCGGGAGAGACAACTAACCACCAAGGTCACCCGCAACTCCACGACAGATTCCAGAGGGCTGAGGGGAAGATGACGGAGAGGGAGGGGGGGCTGTTCCTAATATGAATACTCATCCTCCCACAGTGAGCGCTGGCCTTCAAATTATTCACCCGATATTAATTACTGAACCAATATAATGGACTGTCACATGTAGCGTTTGGGTCAGATGTTGAAGCTGGTTCTAGCGTTCGAAACAAATGAACAACTGTTCCCAACAACGGCAGGGTCAGTTAAAGAGTTAAAGAGTGTTTGACTCTTGAAACGTAAGAGGCCTTCCTCTGGAATAGTAAATATAACTTTTTTTTTTAAATATAGTTTTCTTGTTTTTTTTATGACGTAACAGAAAAGTCAAACAAAATATCGCTTTCTAGTGATAGCTTTTAAGTTGGGGATCTAGATACTGTAATATGTTGCTCCAATAGAACATAGAGTTTAATTTTATTCACATGGTAAATGATATCAACAGTTGTTGAATACATGTCATGAGCATAGTGGCCTTAGATGCCAAACTTTTTAAATGAAGAGAAAAATTTGTCATTAAATTCCAGGACACCCTCGACAGAATTCAGCAAATGTTGATATCACCATGTGAAGATGATTAAACTCTACTTTATTAAGCTAAACTCCTCTTTGTTTCTAATGAAGAAATATTTTATTTATTTTGACAAGATAAAAGGATTTGTTAAAAAAAAATCTTTTCATGCGTCCCCTAAAACCTCGCCCTAACTTTTTCCAAATTAAATTTTAAATATTTTGACTATACTATAATTCTTCTTTTCAAGGATTCAAATATGGATTCGAAATTCGAAAGAAAATTTAATATTCAGGTAGGATTCGACTCGTCTCTTAATATTTTCTCAACAATCGTAAAATATCATCCAAAAACTATTGAACCGTTTAAGTACAGGATCATTCAAAGGAGCCCTCTTTATAAGCCGACATCAAAGTGGTGCCGCGCCCCCCATCCCCGTATTTCCCAAACAATAGCTCATAATATTAATGTGCATTCCCAATGTGCGGGCTTTTAGAAAGACCTTAACAAAGTCGGTTGGGGAAGAGCTTCCTTCGTATCCGTTGCCTCCAGAGTCGCGAACAATCAAACATACCCGGCAGCCTCGATACCCACGTGAGGTGTGGTCCCCTATGGGGAGTACTACGCGTATGACACGCATGAACCTTACAAACAGCCACACCCCGAAATTAAAAAAAAAGCAATCTCCCTAAGATGAGAGAGAGGGAGATAAACCAGTTTCAGTCAAACTTGCGGCTGACCCAAATTCACCGTTTGGACCTTTCGCATATGTGGGTGGGTTCGGTCGGGTGTTCGTGGCCGGGCGGATCTAGACACAGATGTTTCACTTCTTTTAAACACCCGGGAGAAAACCATTTATTATTTTATTTATAATGAGAAATTTTGAAAATTTACTGTACAAATTCTAAACCATTGATATTTATTTTAAAATCTATCATTACAAAATGAGTTATTTTACTAACTTGTAGAAATATATTTATATATAGTCACTGAAATATCTTAATTTTTGAAAAACCTGCTTCGATGGACGCATGGTATAAGGTGCTACTCTCGCAGTAGACTAGACTCCTGATGATGGGGAGATTGAGGTTCGAATCTCAGTCGGGTGTACTGAGGGTGGTTTTTCCAAAATAGATTTCCATGCTCCCTACACACAAATGCGAGTACACCTCCTCTAAATATATCCTTCCTCATGCCTAAAACCATTAACGTAATTAGTGCGCATGCATATAAACCGGATAGGTAGTAATATGGGGTGCTAAAAGTACTTTTGCACATGTGCCTTTTGAGAATGTGTGCAATTTTATTTTATTTTAAAGCAGGAAAGAGAGAAAGTTTTATAACTATAGTACGATTTTGGTAGGAAGAACAGTAGAAGTTAGTTACTAAAGTTACTAAAACAAGTTTAATATTTCCATACATCAAGTCATGTTATATGCAGTTGTCACTTTTGATGAATGTAATCAATACCTATCAATTAAAACAAATAATATAGTAAAATGTTATCAATGTTGGCTGTAAAACAATATGTTTGAATTTTCTCTACTGTTCTTCCTACCAAAATCAGGGTATATTTTTCAGTTACTATCCAAAACTAAAGAATATGAAAAAATTTGCCCAAAAATATCCAAAAACTGTTTCATAAAGAATATAAAATATTAAGACCACCAACGGAAGAACCTTCTAGAGCAGTAATGTAACCTTTCTACGCTTGCCTACTCCTCATTCATCGACACGTATCTTCAAGTACCCCAAGAGTGTAAATTTTTATGGATTAATTAATAAATTAATGTAATCCCTTCTTCTTAGACACCTTAGAGTATTTTAAAAACTAATTATTTAACTTAGAAATGAAGTGTATGATTCTGAATAAAAAGCTCCATCAAGCATAATTAGTTATTTTCTACAAGTCATACTACAAAAATCAATACACATATTTTAACTCAGTAAAACTTTTTGCAAACTTCACATGTCAATTGACATAAAAAGAGAACGAAAAAGGTCTTAAGATTACAAACTCCATTAATGAATGAAAATACATCAAACAAATTACAAACGATATCTAATACAAATTCATGGAGTGTTTAAAAGCAAATTATTTTTGTATTTTAGTTTAGTTACTAAATCATTTTCGCATAGCCCACGAGGTAAACCAATTTTTAGAGCATAAACTAAGTGAAGGATAACCAACATTTAAAAAAAATCTCGTTATATTTAAAAGGATAGCCAACATTTTAAAAATCTCATTATATTTAACTAACTTCTGCCAACAATCTGAACCATGTTTAAAAAGTGACAGCTAAAGCATATATAAAGTATTATTTTGGTAGGAATAACAGTAGAAGTTAGTTACTAAAGTTACTAAAACAATTTTAATATATTCATACAGAAAATTATATTATCTGCAGCTGTCATTTTCGATAGATATTATCAATTTCTATAGAGTAACACAAATAAAACAGTAAAATTTTGTCAATGCTGGCCGCAAATAAATATGTTTGAAATTTCTCTATTGTTCTTCCAACCAAAATCAGGGTATAGCTTAGCGTATTGATACTTGAAAGTATATTTTGTAAATTTTTGAAAAAGAAAAAAAGAAAGTTGTATGATCCTCTAACCTAATAGAGATCTGGTTAGAGCACTAACTAACACTTACAGGATAGCCACGAAAATGGTAGACCATAGTGATAACACCTTCAAAACCCATCACCATGCTGACAAAAACATGCCACTTACTTGTGTTGTGGTTAACGATATCCACACGACTAGCGGCAATAGTAACTTCATTTTTGCTAGAAAAAAAAAATGAAATTCATTACATTATAATCACAACATTTGATTTATTGTTACTAAAATTAAGTTATTTTTATGTTAATTAGGTAAAATATGGTAACAATTTATGGTATCCCCAAATTTATGTTGCAATATCTTTGGTGTGTCACACTTATCAACTGAATCGATCATGGCTAGTCCATTATATTCTGTCGCAACGTAAATGAAGGTGTCACCTAGTTTCTAAAAAGTATGACATAATTATTAGTTTTAATTGTGTTTTTTCAATTAGTAAAAATAAGTAAGAAAGATTTTTGGATGGTCATGAAAAATTATGATGGTGATGAACGAATGCTACTGATAACAATGCTAAAATATTCTGGATTCATCCGTAGTATATTATAAACTTTACATGAAACTTTGACTAAGTTTTCGTAAAAATAAACTCAAGAATGAATTCAAAACAGTTCAATTATTTAAAAATCCGGAAGCTTTGTTTTTTTGGCATGTTAATGTTTGTGTTTAGAACGGAAAACCGATGTAGTTGGTTTTCTACAAGTCACTAAACACACTACAGGCTATTATTATCACCCTAGATTTTCTGACTGAAGTGGATTTTATAAAACCCAAATCCCATTTTAAGAATATTTACTTGAATTGCTCTATTGAGATTACAACACGCAAATACATCATAGAAACGTTCTGCGATGGCACGTTAATGATAAAAAAAAAAGAACATATGAATTATACCGGCCAAAGAAGATGTTTAAACTATTTTTTAGTAACCACTAAAAATAAAATAAAAAACTATACCCATTTATATTTAGAAAAATTGAAGATCAACCCTTTTAGGGGAGAGAACGTGATTGAAGGAAGAATAGGGGATACTCTGGGTTGATACAAGGTCACACGTTTATTCATATGTTTGATTTGCATGTCAACCCTTGGTTTGATGGGAGTGTTTTCAACTAAGTGGATGCCCTGGGGGTTACGTGTTATAAAGACATTACTACCGTGGTCTAAAAAAAAATCCTCAGCCCTTCCTATGTATCTTCAAATGTCGGAATCTAAATGGGAACGCGTGATTGGAACAAGAACAGAAATTTGATCGGTGACTCTAGCGCACGGGTAGAACAGGGGCCAGAATCTAATTGATGACTCTAGTGTGGGGGTAGAACAGCAACCAGGATTTAACTGGGGACTTGCGTTCATGGGTAGAACAGGGCCCGCAATTTAGTTAGAGACTTGAGTGCGTGGGTAGAATTGGAACAGGAATTTAATTTGTGATTTGGGTGTGAGGGTAGAACAGTTGCCATTGGCAATGAGCTGGTAAAAAAACTGTTTAAATTGCCTTAAATAACAGTATGAGGAGGGAGGAGTGAATTTAAATAAATTTACTTGAGGACCTATACCATCGTTTAGCCGGTTTTTGGATCTTACCACGAACTCAAGTCATAGGTGCTAACCACCCGCCCATTGCTGCTGTTTGGATAAACAATTTCAGTTCAAATTACGACAAAGGCTTACTGGGCTTTGTCTGGTTGATTTATTTTTAAGCTTAGAAGTTTTCGTGTTTAATGCAATATTCTGTTTGTATTTATGGAGTGTGTGTCTTCGCCACTATTGTATGAAAATATAATATACCTTTCGAGGATAAATTCAACTTTCCTACAGATAATTTTTGTGTAGCTGCGTGAACTGGATTAGTTAATAAATAAATGAAGAACTCAATGCATACATAAAAAAACTCTTAGTTTAAATTCGATCCCCTTTTCCCATTAAAAATATAAATTTGCTTCGCAAATTTGAACAATTTTAAAGAATTCAATTAATTGGCATTACAGTTTTACCTACAGTTGGATCTTCTAATTGTGCCGACGAAGTTCCCAAACTAATCTGTCTCCAAAACGTGCTACTCTTCTACTTTGGAGGAGTCTATACTTTATTAGAACAAGAGCGTACTTAGTAACCAGATGTTTTTAAAAGTATTAAATGGCGAACTGGTCGTGTTACGTAACATATTACGTAAGCGTTCAAACAAACAACAAATTAAGTCCTTATTAAATACTTCAAAATCTTTTAATCGAGAAACACGTGTGTTTTTTTTAAACCAATTTTGTTTTTTCAAAATTTTCTGAGAGCGATCAACGCGTTTGACTATTATATAGTATACCTCAATTTAATTAGGATCGACCATACAGAGGATGGTTGGATAGTTTAAGTCCTTATAAAAATAACTTAATTACTTATACAATGACATTAAGATATCGAAATTGCATTGTGGCACTTGCAAAAGTACGCCAACTACCTCTATCTTTGGCTAATTCTATCTAGTCCACTTCATTTAAAAAAAAGCATGCAGCTATACTACCCCTGCCCGTGCTGGTGGACACGCGAAATAACGTCAAGCTCATCTAATCTGGTTTTGCTGTGAAGGGGAGATCAGAGTTTGAATACCTGCTGGGTACAAAGAGGATGTTTCCCCTCCCTAGATGGATTCCTATTCTCGCTCTTTTTCTCTACACACAAATTCAGGTACATTTCTTTTAGATTCTGGCTTCGTCATCCCTATCCCTTTGGTGGGGTTTAAAGCAAAAGCCTACGGGTAGCTAGTCACAGAAAAAATAAAAATAAAATTCTGGTGGGAATCACGAGCTAAAGATGGTATTTTTGCAATTTTTACTAAAAAAAAATTGGTTGTTAAAAATACATAAAATATTGCTTCTGAAGATGCGTTATAATTTAATTTTCTATAAATAGTAATCACATTGGTTCTTTTTTAAGCCTTTTTTTCTTAATTAAAAAAAATCTTGGGCAGATAACGATGTCCATGCCAAATATTCAAGATTTGTTTTTATATTAGGCCTACTATGCGTAGAAAATTAAACAAAACGTATCTACCTAAGTAATGTTTTATATATTGTGTCCAAAAACATTTTTTGCTATAAAAACTTCAAAAATACTTATCCTAACCCGCGTTAACTTCCATCCAGCTTCAAACGGAAGATATAAACAATGTCTCCGTGGTCCAAGGTGACCTCAGTTGAGTGAGTTCTATGGATCTTAGAGCGGCTCTTGTAACAAAATATCAGGGAGAGATGCTAATGAACCTACAAGAGACTGTATCGTGTTCCAAACAGAAACGGGTGTGAATGAACGGGCTGAGAATGGGGGGAGGGCTCTTTCAGACACACCAATAACCCTCTCCTCCTCATAACCTTTTTTCATTAGGTACTTCGAGGACGTGCGGACAAATCAATTGTATCTGTTTTCTGACTACAAGCTTAGAAGAATTTAGGCTGAGTTCATGACGACAGTTGATATATATATATATATATATAAAAAAAAACTCCTCTCTACCCCTTGAAGAGAGAAGTATTGTGATCGTTAAAAAAATCGAACTAAAAATTTTGATAAATGTTGACGTTTCATGACCCCCTGAAACAGCAAATGTAATTTTCACGATGGCCTCTGTGTGGCTCTTTGTCTAAATCTCGGCCTAGAGATTAAATCAGTTTACCGTTCGGGTTAAAACTTAGTATCTGGAGTTTTAATCAGGGCTTTCGAGGACTTTTTGGAATTAGATATCTAACCCTAAAATTGAGGGTAGTTTATTGAAGAGCAAAAAGAGATAAAATCAAATTTCTCAAAATCCATTCTGACAATTTTTATTAATTTTTGTATCTAGCCATTGTTTAACATAACAAACAAGATGACAATTCTTGTTTTCCCAAGAAAATTATTTTAAGGACACTTCAAAATACCTCCACAACTATTTGAGTTAAGAAATAACTATTGTAAAGTTGTAGTACTATTAACGGTAAAAATATTTTACTTTGGAGTATGATTTTTATAAAACCAATAGTTTCTTAGCTATGAGCAAACATATAATTTGTTTACGGCGTACTTTGAAATATGAAAGCGATTGTTATGCTCTTTGGTGGACAGAGATGGTCTTCTTTTCTTAATGTTCCTGTTACATTATATATTCTTTCATTTATGTTCTTTGGTGGAATTATTCTTCAACAATGTATATTATTTAGTTTTTGGTAAATGTATATTTCTTAAGATTAAAGAGAGAGAGAGGTAGAAAGTTTGTGTGGTTCACCGTAACATTTTTTTTTTCTAATCTTAATTAAGCCATAATATATTGTTTCTCGTGACAGAAATGTTTTTACAAGGTGCGTCTTACTAGTCATCTGGGCTATTATCATTTATATTTATTAAGGAGATAGGGATAAGTAAGATACATTTAAGGGATGAAAGGTACCAATCTTACCTTTATGGTTTACACTATGACCGTATGTTATCTTATCGGTATTGGGGTAGAATGCTCGCCCCAGGACCCAATGTTTGTGATTTTCAAACCCAGCCGAGGTCAACGGATTTTTCTAAGCGATTCAAATTCGTAACGCAATTTTCTTTAAAATGATGAAAAGTCACATCATCAGTGGACACAAAAGTATTCATTAAATAACCTGTCGTCGGTCTTCTGAGTGCGAATCAGAAACGCCGCCCGCTCGTCTAACCTTACCAGTAGAGCATCAGTTGGAACGCGGCTTAAGACCTAACAAACTGTATTCGTATGTACTGTACAATGTATTCAGGGTTTAATTCTCGAACCTGACAAACGGGTATCTGCACGAGCTGGACTACTTTCTTCCAAAGGAGAGTGACGAGAACACGTTTTACATCTGAGAATGTGTGGCGGGGAAGAAAATGAAAACTTGGCAGGTCGCTTTGGAGGTGATTTTGGTTTTATCGGAGATACTTTTTATGCTTCATTTTGTGGTTTATAGAGTGGCGTTTGGCTGGGCATGATGTTTTATGACACTCTCTTCAAAACCTATGGTGTTTGTCAACGTTTTTTTGTGACTCTTACTGCCCTTTTCATCGGACATTTTTATTTTGACAATACACTTTAGCTCAGTTGAATTTTCACGGGAATAACCATATCTTACAGTTAGAAAAGTTACTAGATCTATTCTTACGTATTCATACGTCAAGTTAAGTGATACACAGCTGTCACTTTTGATAGATATTATCAATAACTATAAAATAACACAAATAATACTGTGTGTTTAATTAGTTAGATAGTTAAAGGGGAAGGGAGAGTTTATTAGTACAATACAATCAAGCCTCGCTTGCCCTTGTAACGACCCACGAGTCACCCCTGTTACTCAATAAATCCGTCATTGAAGAGTGTAACAAATGTAAATCAAATTACTAAAATAAATGACACTAATGTTTGTGTGTACAGTATTTTAAAAGGTTTCAAAAAGAGCATAACATACACGGTTCTTGTAATAATTACAACCTAAATCTCATTAAGTCAAAATTGACCTTCGGCCTTTAAATATCAATAGTTTATTAAAATGTTTGTGCTTCTTATCTCCCTTCTATGGCATCAACATGAATCTATTTAGAATTATATTTAAAACAAAAATTTGACTGAGTTCAATAAAATTGAATACTTAAAAAAAAATTCAAACTGCAGTCAATTTATTCCAAATAAAACCCTTTTATTTCAATGTAATTTGTAAATTTTACCCTTTTATTTGATGATTTTTCAAAATTTTCTGGTTTCATATGTTAATATAATTTAGAATTTTAGAAATTTCAATAGTGTCTGATTAAATAATAACGAGCTGTTGCCTATATTTGGGAGACATAATGTCAGAAAGCTTATAACGGGACATGGGCCAAATTTGGTCTCAAACTATAATGAGTACTTAATGGTATGCATAAAATACTGGTTGAGATGATGACGTATCTCCCAGACGTTACTGTGTGGGCTCACGAACACAGAACGGTGGTTTTTCCAAGGTCATCTTGGGTCGACAGAAAGAGAGTCTGTGTCGAAATAAATAATTATAGTTTGTTTCTTTATCATGGTAAGCGTACTAATTAATAGTAAAGTTGTGTCGCTTAAATATGACCGTAAAATGTTTTAATAAAATTAGTTGTCACTAACTAAATATTTAGTTGTCGCTTTTTTTATTTGCACCTAGTCTTACCATACACCCGGAATATCCTCATATTCACACTAATGAGATAGATGAATAGGGAAGGAAATTGAGTACATACCACGGTTGGGGTTGATGTGGTGGGGAAAACCGTTTGAGGGGGGAGTGTACGTAGGGAACGCGAGTTAGGGGCATCATTTTTGCAGTTTTAATTACAAAGCTTTTTTCGGCCAAAATAAATAAAATATTTCTCCAGTATAAACAGAATTTATATTTTATTCACACGGTGATATCAACAATTCTTGAATATAGGTCAAGAGTGTCCTGGAATTTAATTACAGCTTTTTCTCTTAATTTAAAAAGTTTTTTTTTTATCTAATGCCGCAATGCTTAAGACGGATAGAAAATTAAACTCTTATGTTTCTACTGAAGCAATATTTTATTTATTCTGGTAAAAAAAAAGTTTTGCTCTAAAGACTGCAATAATACTGACCTTAATTCGCGTTCCCTGCACTATAAAAAAAACACCCACAGTAATTTTGGCTGAGATTATGACCCAAACTTCCCTCGCCATCATTAACAAGAATGCCCAGATAAGGTTGACACCTGACACCATGTGTTCACTAATGCGGCTGTCTTGAAGCCAATATAATCCTTGAATATAGACCCATCAATTCCCTGGTTATTTTTAAAAGTTGATGCTAAAAACCGACTACACAATGCATACATACTAGTAATTTTTTATGTTTATGGTATTAAACAAAATATGGCCATTAAAAAAATCTAAAAATTGGGAAAGGATGCTCGGTTTGTATTGTCTATCGAATGTTTCCAAGGTCTCTTTCGAAAAATAATAAAGTTCTCACATATGGAGGGTTTTTTTCAGAACAATTGGATGAATATCTGCACCAAAATATTATCCATTCCAAGCAAGAATGTTAAAACATATTTTGATACGACCCGAAATGTTTTTGTGACAAAACCTTTATCGACTATTTCATATATTTGTAAGAAATCACATATTTTGACAAAGGATCTGTCGTTACTGGGTTTTTGGATGATTATTGAACTCTTGCAGAGCCTTGGAATAATAGGTTAAGTACTCCGGAGGGCAAGCTTATTGAACTGTTACCGAACCTTTGAAATAATAGGATATGCACTTCAATGGACTAGCTTACGGAAATCTTGCTGAACCTTTTAATAAATCAGCTACATTGTAGACTTCTTACTGGACCTTGTAATAATTTAGACCGTTGTCCCACAAAGAAGGATCCATGACCCCGTTGATTGACGTCACGATGTTTCCTCCCGACAATGAGACATGCCCCAAGAACCGGTGGGTGGGTTGTCTGTATATATATGCGTTACGACTCCCGGTGAATCACCTCCAGTCCCTGCATGTTGTATTGTTTCAATGTCCCGTCTCCATCCGGCCGTTGGTGGAGACAATACACTTCTTGTTCGTCAGAGGACTTAGGTACTCCTCGCAGGACACGATCATAAAATAACGTCTGGCATAGAATACTGTCTCCAAATCGAAAACGAGACGTACCCAAACTTGGCCCCGCTTGTGGCTTTCGGGTGCTTGTAAAATATGGTAATTTATTAGCCTTTAATGAATTTCGGAAGTCACCTACGACCCTTCCTCTTACGATTAAGTTGTTTTATGTGGGTGTTCGATTCACTTAAGGTCGCTAAAATTGATTATTTTTCTCAAACTAGGGTGAAGTGAGGGAAGGGTTTCTTGGAATATAGGAATACTTAAAATTTGCCCTCCAGTTGTATTCTGTATAATATTAATCAACCGCCCCCCTGAGTGACGCATAATAATAATAATAATAATGTGCCAAAATACGTGGGGGGAGGGAGAAATTAAAGTTAGATAATAAAAATATATAAATAACTGGTAACCCTTGCCCCACTCCCCTAAATCAAAATATGCAAAAATATTATCCATTTTCCCATTAATTTTCTCTCAAGATTTTCGGAAGCTTTTGATTAAATATTAAATTATTATGAACCCATAAAAGTAAATATGTTGTTAATAAAACTTTATTTTAAATAGATTCTTAAGATTTATATGTGATTTTATCCAAGCAAAATTACTAGCTTTTTTTTAAGACTAAAATACTTTCATTTGGTTGGTATGCATCACTAAAAAAATATTTTACACCCCAGGTCAATGGTATTCAACCTGAGGTGCGTGTACCTCCGTGGGTACACGAACATATTTTAGGTAGCACATAAAATTGATAAAATATGTATACACAAATACATTTCTCATTTAAAATTTATTATTTAATTAGAGTAGTTTATTTTATTTATTTTAGATGTAGATTATAGAATATATATAGCTTGAACCAACAACTTTGTGGTTACAAAGTTGAAGAGAAATTATATCTGTGGGTACGTTAACAAAATGATTAATATCCCTGCTCAAGGCGACCACCTTGTATATAAATAAAGGTGCGATCACTGCTTGTATTGTATCAGCTGTTTGGAAAAAAAACACCTTTCACCGGACTCTCAGCAAAGTGAAGTTATTAGCAATGGGTCCTTGCACACCGGTCCATGACAACCGACCAGAGTCGATCCGGTCTTTCCTTGGCACTCTAATTATATTTACTGTACTGAAACTGTCAAGGCGACAAAAGTAAGTCGCGCCCACTCGTACACTTTCACTTTGTTACTGACCGGTAATAATAGTCTATTACAGTAATGTAGTCGAGATGTACCTGAGCTTTAGGCCTCCTAATCTCTGTAAATAGTATAATGCCTGGCTGGTTTAGGGGAGGGGTTAGCACCACTGATTCTTGACAAATAATAATAAATGTAATGGGAGCAGCCAGGAAACCTGGAGCCTTAAGGTGGGGTGAAAGAGGACACGAGAAAAAGCCAATGTTTTTGCAGTTTTTATAACAAAACATTTTTTTTACCAACATTATTTAAATATTGCTGCAGTATAAACATTGATTTTAATTTTCTTCACATGATGACCTCAAAATTTCTTTAATATCTGTCGATGGTATTCTGTAATTTAATGGTCACTTTTGTCTTCATTTAAAAAGTTTCTCATCTAATGCCGCTATGCTCATGACAGATATTTGACAACTGTTGATATTACCGCGTGAAGAAAATTGAACTATGTTCATACTGGAGCAATATTTAATTTATTTTAACAAAAAAAAAAGTTTTGCCATAAAAACCGCAAAAACACTGGCCTTTTCTCACGTTCCCTACACCCCCACATAACATATTTTACTAACCTCGGGGGGATCATAAATATTGGTAGACTTTAGGGAGTGTTTAGCACGTCTGTCTCAGACCAGTAATAATATCTTTGATGGAGTCTAGAGGTTTCGGTTCATTCATTATACCATGTGTTATTTTCATCACCGCGTCTTTACTACCTAAATGGAGAGTGGAAAACCATTTAGGGTAAACCACCCTCAGTGAACTTAACTGGGATTAGAACCCTGATATCCACTTATAACTGAGATGTCGGGGTTATCACCCTGCCTGAACTAATTTCACTAATTTTACTCATTTTCAATCAAAATCCAGTCTGATTTTTTTCATCTTACCAAGTAAATGTGTATGTCATGTAGACTAAATTGTCAAAGACCCTGTAGCGAACCTTCCCAATAGTAGTTTTAATCCAAGGGTTGCGAGTTCAACATTTGACAGAACCGAAAATGTATAGTTTTTAAACGAAAATAATTGATCTTCACATAGTGGTGTGTTGATTGCCAAAGGAACGCTTGCTTTGTTTGTTACATCATTAAGTTTAGGATATTCGTACAGGAGTCGGTGAATACAATGCCACGTGAGTGGAAAAATAATGGTTGAGAAATAGAAGAGTGATATATTTTTTATTTTCTAAGCACCGCATCTCACTACCCTTTCGGGCTATACGCTTATGTACTAATTACGTTGGTGAGTTTTAGGGATTATGAAGAATATATTAATGGGATTAGTACCTTTATTTACGTAGAGGAAGTTGTAGAAAACCATTTTGGGAAAACTTTCCTCTGTACAACTGATCGAGATTCGAACCTTGACTGTCATTGGCAGTCTAGCCTACTGCAAGAATAGCGCGTTAGACCACATGGTCATGGAAGCGGGTAAAATAGGTATCTGATTGGAGATCTAAATCCATAACGCAAACCGGGGGCGACAACCCCTTGAGGGATGTTAAGTTTAGTCTCTCCCTCCCGACTCTGGATTAATATTATTTACAAGAGTGTTCTACCTTCATGACCTCTCATCATTTCATAACAAATGGTTGCGCTTTGAAGATGCCCTACTTCCACCTCATGTCTCTGTGTCTTCTCTTTCTACCGGTAAAGACAATGAGAAGCAATTACTGTGTACTTAATACTGGCTGTAACACTGGTTTGTAACCTGATTTCTTCTCACCGGTACTAGCTAGCATCCGTACTTCGTTGCATCGTACCAGCTGATTATACTTGCCTTGACACAAGTTGGAGATCGACACTAACAAATTTTTTAGAATAAGTTCTTACGTTTAAATACCATGGTTATTTAACGCTTCAATCCATGATGTAAGGATGAGGAAGGCTGGTTTGAGGGAATGATGAGAAAACAGCCACAGCGACAAATCACATGTAGAGTCTATTAAGAGTGCGTGAATCACATGCCCATCAACTGTGTGATACAGTCGGCTAAAAATCATAAGCTTACACCAACACTATTGCACGTGAATAATTTCTGATTAAACATTATTGGAGATAAAGCGTTAATAGAAGTTCCTAATAAATAGTATTGTTGAAATATTGAACAATATTTTGATAAAAACTGCATTTAAAAGGCCGTTTTTGACCATTTTAGAATTGCTTTACAGATAAGCATTGTGCACAAACCTTTATTATATCATAATACTGTACTACTGTAGTTATTAACAAGAAACTTTGCCGCTTTGTCCCCCATCGTCACCGCAGGAAATGCCGAGTAATCATTCAAATAGGAATGTACCGCACACATTTCTGACATATCGTAGGTGTTTTCTTTTCCCTTTTACCCCCATACCTCGCGCGAGGTGAGTTGGGCTTGCTATGATGAACGCTCCTAAGTGTTGGAGTGGTGGTAACGGACTACTAGAAAAAGTAACCAGATTTACTCTCATATCCATTCGCCAAACCCCATGATCTGCCAAACCATAGGTGGAGTTTCTGTAATTTTCGACAGTCCAAACTAACTCAGCAAACAATTTTTTTAAATTTTTTTTAGCCGTTTTTAAATGATTAAAACACAAACTTTTGAAAATAACCGTTTGGATGTTTCTTTTTTTGTAAAAGTGGCGTCTCGGATTCACTTATATACAAGTACTTCTAATAGTCTGCCTTTTCTTAATACATTAAGATGGTGAACCGGATGAAATTATAGTGGTTGATGACGTCATAGAAATCTTCTGCGGATATGGTCACACTGTTTACAAATTAAAAAAGTTTTATTTTGAAACTAATATTTTGTGTGGCTCTTTCCCTAGGTTATAAAAAATGTATTTAGTTTTGTGACCATTTATAACGTGTGAATATAATACATAATTTATTATTTCATACAGTAAAATATCTCTTGTTGATACAATCGCGAAACAAAAAAACATAACAGTTTATTAATATTTTTTGTTCTTTCATTTAGTTATGAAAGGCCAACTGTATAGTATTGCTTATAAAGTATTGTTAGAGGTATTTGATACAAAAAAATAGTGATAATACTGAGCAAATAATAATAATTTACATATAGGTAAACATTAACATGAAGTCTTTGAAGATCATGCTATCTGTCACAAGAAGAGATAGGACTAGGAGTGAAGATATACGGTCAAGAGTTGGGGTACATGAGATAGTTGAAGCAGCAAGGATGAGATGGTTTGGACACGTAATAGGGATGGGAGGGGAGAGAATTACAAGAAGATTAATGGATATGAAGTGTGTAGAGAAGAGTCCGATAGAGAAACCAAGAAAGAGATGGGAGGAACAGATAAAGCAAGTGTTCAAGTGAGAGGAGTATAGTGGAAGAGAGTGCAGGAGGAATAATGGTGGAAGGACAGAGGGAGATTGAGACATTTTACTAAATGGACCCGCCCACAGGCTGGAAACAGTTCATGGTGATGAGGTTAACTAACATTAGTGAATTTAACCAAGGTTTGCAATTTTAAAAAAATCTGCTCTCAGCTACCACTACTCTTACGCTGGATAGACTTAAGAACCCCCCAGTTCCTATGGCATAGATTCAAACCTTGACCTTTTTGTCACTAACAATCTAGTATATTGTGCGCTTGACGCCTTAAAACATGTGATTACTGGTTTGGTTGTAAATTACACTCCAGGGATTGTCAAGTGATTTATCGCCGATAATTCCCCCCCTCCCCCCCAAACATCATTTCTCTGTTCTCCAAGAAACCTTAAGGGCTTTTTTTTATCTTCCCTCCCACCCACCTACCCCCGGCCCATCGTCAGAGGGAGTTTTTACTCTTAAACTGGTCCATTTAGTTTTCATCCACGTTCTATCCGACCCTTCGTTTATATCTCTAATAGCTGTTAAGTGTAATTCAAGATGAAGTAGAAGGTTTCTCGTTTCCTTTGAGGGTTCTTAAAATATTAATATTTACCTTAAACAGCAGCCGAGACTGTTTACCAAGCCATTTAGCGGCAAAGTTAAGGGGAGGGTGGGGGCAAAAAAAAAAGGTCGTGTCTCGGCATTTCGAAGGGTCAAACCTTTTTATAATGCACCTTCTCTAAATAATATTACAATAATTTGTTAGAAAAATAGAAGGTTCTTTAATTGAGTTTGTTTATTCTAAAATAATCTGCCATATAAAATTACACTAATTTAAACGTTTGATCAGGACAGAAAATATACCATCTTATGTAAATCCCCTCATAGTTTTTTTTGTCACGCCTTCTTACCATCCATTCGAGTTGTACGTATATATATCTATCATGCTAATGTGTTTGGGAAAAGGAAGGTTGAACTTAAAAGAAGTGTATCCACAATTTTGTGAAGTGAGAGTGGAAAACTTTATAGGCAAAACAGCCTTCTTCAGTACACCCGACTGGGATTCGAACCCTGATCTCTTCGTCATCAGCAGTTTGGTTTGTTGTGTTGCCTATGTTGGAGTGCACACCTGCATAGTTTTACGCTTGCTAAACATAGTTTGGATCAGAATAGAGATAAACTAAATCTCGATTTTCTTATGATTTTGGAGCATCTTTTAGAGAATAAAAACTTGTTTTCTTACGGTCAGCAATTTTACCAAACAATTAGTGTGCTATTTAATAGGTATTGATACTATCTATCAAAAGCTAGAGTTTAAGATGATATGACTTGAAGTATGAATGCATACATGCACACTTAGTAAATGTTGTAACTGTCAAAAAAGTGTATTCCTATATAAATTTGACTATAGTTAAGATTTTTACCATAGCTAAGAGCCGTATCGGTGGTCATAAGGACAGAAGTGTCAGTATAATCTGGTCTGGTATGCCAATGATGGGTAACTCAGGGTTTTAATACCGGACGATTGTATATTCCGGAAGTGTAGTAAGACGCGATTCAGGATAAAGAAAGAGTTAATGTTTCGAATTTCGAACAGATCAAAGTTTCCTTTCCAATGGCTCCATAAAAGGAACCAGCCCATCATGTAACAAGTCATCTGCTGTGGGCTGCAGCTTTTAGGACGACGTAGGCAGCTGACCTTTTGGAATGGTCGAGAAATGTTAGGACGAAAGAGTTTTTTTATTTTTAAGGTTTTCTATTGATATTCAAGATTGTGTGTCACTTTTACGAGGAAACAATTTATGTGTTCTGAAAATTTCAAGGTTTAACTTAACATGACCTTCTTCTGGGGTTGAATGGTCTGAGACGTCATTTCGCAATAGACTAGACTGTCAATGAGGAGAGCAGAGCTTAAATCCCAGACGGATGTACTGAAGGTGGTTTTCCACTCTTTCTTCGCGCAAATGTGGGTACACTTCCTCTAAATTCTACCTTCTTTATTCTTAATACATTATAGTGAATATTACAAATGCGTATATTCAGAATGGGTAGTAAGACGTGGTACTAATAACTTAATATTACACCCCCTCACTCCACCATTATTCTTATCTTACCACCCATCCTGGATAATTTGGTACAGTCCAGTTTTGATAGTAATTAACATTTTGACAGTTATAAACGCTACTAAAATCATTTTAATACATTCATGTCACGTCAAGTCATGTGATCTGTCTGCCACTTTTGATAGATTATTAGAAATACCTATAAAATAATACTAACCATGAGGAAAAACGTTATTAGTAGTTGATTGCACAAAAAAAAACATACGTTTGACTTTTCTAAAAGTTTCTTACTACCAAAATCATACTATAGTAATGTTATTGCTAAATCTGTTTAGTTATTTGATCACGAACGAAAACGGGTAGTAATATATGTTTAATGTTTATTAATAATTAGCCGTGGCTTAATTCATAAACAGCCATCAAACCATCCATCTCTAATTCGCATCAATACAATATGTTCAAGCGCTAAGTTAAAGTGAAATGTACAGAACACGTAATACAGAGATAACTGAGTCAAGAGGGGAATTACCCCGATATGTAATATAAGAGTTGTTTGGTCAACTCCGGAGCGTTCATACTCGCGTGATACGAGGGTATATGTGTCTGCCACGTAATTGCGGTCGAAATAACCCCCTCCTCCTCCCCCTCCTCTTCACCCGGTGTAGTGAAGTCACTGCTGCTGCTTCTGGCATCTGACCCACTTTCCTCCGAGTCTCCTGGTAGGTAGGACCCCTCGCGAGAGAAGATATAATACCTCGCCGCCTTCATATCTCAATGCAACCCCCTCCCCTTTTACCATCCCTCGACCACAACAACATACCTGACATGTGGAGGAATTATTGGCCTAGAGGGTGGATACAGGGGTGGGAAAGAGTCCTTGTATTTTCTTGATCTTAAGGTGGGAGAGTAGGGTACGTGATAAAAGGGCAGTGTTTTTGCAGTTTTTATAGCAAAACATTTTCTTTCAGTCAAAATAAATCATATATTTTTCTAGGGGAAACTTTTTCTATTTTATTTTTATAGGCCTTTGTAATGTTACATTCCAAAGGCCCTAAAAGCTATCCTTCCATTTTCTCCTCGTTCTTCCATGTTTTCTCCTTCCTGTAGGTCTTTTGTCTCGCTCTCTCTTTTTTTTATTACAATTTTGTCTTATTGCATCCTGTCAATTTGTTGGTTCTATTCTCTGACTACGCGAAACTATCTATTCAGTGATGGGGTTGATTGGACAAGATTATCATATGTTCTCATTTCTTTCTCCGTCTAGAAATATAAGAGTTTAGTTTTCTTCGAATGGTTGTATCAACAGTTCTTTAATATCTGTCAAGAGGGTCAAAGGTTATTTTCATTTAAAAAGTATTTCACAAAATTCCGCATCTAATTTTCCTCATTATGTGTAGGGATACCAAACCGATTTTTGTGTTATAGTGGACGTTTAAGAGTAGGTTAACACTTTTTTTTATAATTACGTGTATTTTTTATTGAACTGTGAACTAACAATGCACTTCACAACTTACATTTTAACCCTAAATAATATAGGCCCCCCCCCCCTACTGGTTTTTAAAATATATGTTTTATCTCCATAGTATTTTGCTATATTAAGGTCTTTCTGAGGAGTTGTTTTGGGGGTTTAAGGAATCCCCCCTTCCCTAACCCTCTCAAGTATGAATTCTCAATGCCTAAACTAGTAGATTATTGGAGATTTATAAAATTCATAGTACCATTATATTTGAAAAAGTCTTTAAAAGAGGGATTCATTCCTAAAATACACTTCCCTACCAACCCATGTTTGGGGATTTCCCCACAAAACAAAACATTTAACCCACATTTACCCCCCCCCCC
>CABFVX010000151.1:0-61102 GCA_902151425.1 Timema shepardi | reverse complement strand
ATTTACCCCCCCCCCCTCCTTCCTCACCAGACCCACCATCACACACACACAAAAGTTCTAGACTATAACTATATTCTATAGGTGCTATAACTGATACTGTAATTTAAATTAAATCTGTTTAATTTACCGTTAGATTGCTAAAAATCAAATATTGTACCCTCCGTTTAGTATCTCTGAAAGGAATCAAACTTACCTTTCATGGTTCCATTAAGGCCCATCTTATAAGGTAGGGCCATAGTGTAGTCTGTCAAGGATCAAGTTAAGACTTTTCGGGATAAACGGAGTTTTTGTGTGTGTGTTTTTATATATAAAAAGAGAAAGAAAGAGATAGTGAGTGTTGGCTCAATGTTTTCAACACCACGCTATGTGTTGCTTCATTTTCCCCACCCCTTGTACTCCGATTGGGAGGGTGGGGGTGAAAGTGAAGGTTTTGCAGCTGGAAGGGGTTGCACGAAATGTAGGTCAGGCGGCCTTCCCAACACTCTCACTACCCCTTGGAGCCAGGCAACCCACCCTATTGTTCCCAGTGAATGGAGGGGTCCTAATCACTAATTAACAGGCTCCACAATTAACTCTCTAGAGTGAGGTATGACAACCGGTCAATTAGGACTAATCTTGTGCCTGAAAAGTGCCTAGATTCTTCCTTTGAGATGGAGAAAAAGGGGGTCGTCACCATGAAAAGACTTTAGGTTGGGAAGGTAAGGAGGTGATGTAGCAAACGCCAGGTAAGGGCAATAATCTTTCAGTTTTTATAGCTAAGCATGTTTTCGGTCAAAAATAAATAAAATATTGCTCCAATGGAAATATAGAGATAAATTTTCTTCACATTGTGATATCAACAGTTGTTGAATACCATGAGCATAGCGGTATTAAACGAAAAACTTTTTACATTAAGAGAAAAATTTGTCACTACATTTCAGGACACTCTTGACATATATCAAACAACTTTTGATATCACCACGTGAAGAAAATTAAACTCTTATGTTTCTACTGGGGAAATATTAGATTTGTTTTAACCAAAAAGACTTTTATATTACTACTTTTAACTCGCTTTCCTTACAACCCCACTATAAGATCTATCTATATTTCAACAGTTTTAATAAAAAGTATATGGCCAAATTAAATATAATATGGTTTTAACAGAAGTTTAATTTTCTACATGTAGGCCCTAATTATCTTAATTGTTTTTGAATGTTTGCAATGAGCATAGCCCTGATTATATTCTAAAGATGATAAAAAACTAACCAAAAATACTAACAAAAATTCTTAATAAATGCACAGGACTAAATCAAACACGCACTATGCAAAATTTAAAATGCAATGAAAAGACTTTAACAACTAAACTCTTGCATTCAGCTTATTACGAAATAACAATGATTTACAAATATGTGCTTCAGAAATTATAGCTATCCCTTCCAACGCAACCCTCTCCAGCTTAGTAGCAATCTCACCAGGAATGTGTATTTTACGATAAAACAAGCAAAGAGGATACAGTACATGGTCTACATTAGCTTTTCATTCAGACAACTGTGTGATTTGACATTTATTTTTGAGCATATATGCATTTATAAAATATCAATAGTCTTCAAAGTGTACTAATTCAACATCAATATCTTAAAATGCCTATAAATGACTCAATAAAACAAAAAGACCTTGAATTTTAAAAAAAATTATAAAATATAAATTTGTTAAACAAGGGGATTTCGAACAGAGTTTTAGTAATCATGAGCTTTGTATGGAACGAGTGTCATTAAAATTCGAACATTGCTATGACTATAATGGCATTTTAACACTTACATTTTATTTTCATTCAAAAAGTTTGTGTTCATGAGATATTATGCTCATATCAGATATTCAAGAACTTTTGATTTAGGTAATCATGTTGCACTTTCTAAGCCAAATAATTATATTAACACATGACTTATAAATCCAAAGCAGACACAACACTTCCAGACCCCGGCCGTTATTTCATCACTATGAAAATGGTAAATTCATGTTATACCAATTATAAATGTTTTGGCCTTGTCAGGAATCGGACATGGGAACCTTAGATCAGTAACTATACACGCTTCCAACTTAGCTAATAAGGTGTTGGTACTTCAAAATTGTTAATATTATTGTTCGAACACGTATAAAATTAAACTAAACGTATATTAATATTCAACCAATATTTTTATTTATTCAGGCGTAAAAAATATGTCAGAATTAAAAAAATAGACCTTAACTCACGTTCTTTTCCATACCAACTTAAAGTATGTAAAAAAACTCTTATTTTATTTCATAAACCAACAAATTGTGTCTCTTGACTTTTAAAACACTAAAAATGTGACTTATTATGGGCTAAATTTAAATCATTGTCTTACAATTTTTTCCATATTTTAACTCGCTTTTTACCCGCCACGGGTGGGCATGAATACAAAGGCATCAGTCTCGTAACATCTGTTTTACCATTGACAGGGAGGTCTGGATCAATGTCCTGGCTGGGTAAAATGAAATGGTTTTTTTCCCTTCAGTCAATTCACTCTCTTCCTCCAGACAAATGCAGATAAACGTCTTCTACCCTTCTCATTCCTTACATAATTATAGTAACACCTTTAATCCTTTATTGGCCGTTAATGAAGTGCAAAAGGTTTTTGCTATAAAGTAATTGACGTCTATAAACCCTTTCCATACATGACTTTACATAATGGATGTCTTGAAGCGTTGGAATTTTTTATAATAATATATTGATGAGAGGAAAAGGCGTACAAAGTTCTGAAGCCCTCCCCCTCGTTCGTCCCTCCTCAATCTCAAGACGTTGCACGCACATCCAGGCGGGCGGGTTGATACCCAACCGCGTCTTGTGGCGTCGTTATTGCTGTCGTCGCAGTGCCGTGGCGGCAAAAAAACACGTGCTTACCTACCCCTCTTTCCTCACCACGTGTTTTAAAGGAGGGTTGAAAGTTCTTAAAAAATGTTGACCACAGACTCTTGATGATACATCTAACAGTGCCGTCCCATAATCTGTCAATGTTTGTTTATAATTTGTTTGTGGGAGCGTTTTGTTTCATTGTTTCATAATTATTTTTTTACTGCCAAATATTTTGTTTTAGTTTAACCTTTGATTCCTCTGAAATTAATAAATAGATAGGAATATACGATATTTTCTTTTACTTCTTAAATTCCAAACTTTGAAAACAATCTTCCATTAAGGTTTGTGCTACGTTCATATATTTTAAGATGAGGCATTGATGTATGCCGGATTGTCAAAGGAATAACCTTTCATATATAGTATAGAGTCCTGAATTCTAAGAATGTTATTATAATTACCTTAAATCTGCCAAAAATGACACAATTAATTAAAAGTGACATCTACAGAACACGTGCCTTGGCGTAATGATACATTAAAATAAGCTTAGCGATTATTTTTATAGACTCACACAAGATCTTCTTGTGACACTACATTAGTTGGAAGGTTGTGCTGTCTCCCCGTTCACCCAAAAAGGTTTAAGTTGATCGATTTTGAATGAACAACACATATAAGTATTGTTTTTCTATTTTCAGGTAAAGAGGAGGAAGAGGGTCTAATTTAATAGGAAGGGCATTTTAGAATTTACAAAAATATTTTATTGTAACCCAAAATTGATAAAATATCACTATTTTCTTAGTATTATTTTCAAAGTATTGATAATAATATATATAAAAAGTTACAGTTACAGATCACAATCCATTACATAACGTAGATCTAGTAACTTTAATAGCTGTTAAATTGGGTTATTTATATAAAGATTGGACTGTATTAAACACTAAAATAATGTGTCAAATCTGTATTTATTATTTTAGTTCCTCTGTAAGTGATGTTTCTAAAACTATTTCTAATCAAATGTAATACTCAAGTAATGTATACATTTAATATTATTATGTAATATTGATGGTAGTAACAAATAATCCTCGAGTGGTCTCCTTCCCAGCTTGCAGGAGGTATTTTATGGAAACCACTAGGATCTCAACTCCTACCGGCGTGGGCAGAGTCGCGGTTCTTGCGGTCCATCTCAAGGTCCCGGGATATCAACCCACACCGTGGGTAGAGTATACGACGTGTGTTATAGTACCGCTCCCAGGTCCATATATGTCAGTGGATGTCCTCGCGACAACCCCCTTCCTCCATGGTTACGTTGCCAAAGATTGGGGAGGGCCGGAGACTTCAACGATCGGTGAGGAAAGAGACTCTTAGCTCGAGGAAATATTGCGATAAGTGTTTAATCTCGTAATTAAAATGTATTTAAAAAAACGAGGGAATTTAATGTGCATTATATAACATAAAAATGTGTACCAGTGGGCATTTAAAAATAAGTTTAACTTAAATAACAACCAAAATCAAGGTATAGTTCCTCATTTGTCCTCACGGGGTCTATTTGAACCCGTTACAGACACATCACTGCTTCACAGAAAATCTGTAAGCGCCTGGGATCTAACCCGGGACTTCTAGATCTGTGGCCAGGAATTCTAACCCCTACACCACAGAGGCGGTCTCAGGTAAAGCAAACGGAACAAAAAATTTCAACAATTTCATCGTTTTAATTCATTGTTCTCGTTATTTTATGGGCTACATACAAATAAGCATTACATGAATAAATGAACCTAATCATACGCCATTATAGCTAAATGTAAAACTGTCATTTTATTTTGAATGCATTGAGTTGTTAATTTTCCTCCTAGCAACGTAATTGGCTTACAGCCTCAGATATTCCGTGTCTACTACATATTACGTGTGTTAAAAATGAATGTAATGACTGTCGTACAAATGTTTAACTTAACATTTGGCCTACGTGGTATTTACTACATTACTTTTTAAATAAGTGCAATACGTTTCTTTAGAATTATCTTTGATAAAATTACGTTTTTTATAGTCAAAACAAATGTATAAGACAGTAAAAATTTCCATAATGGATTTATTGAATTTAAAATTTCAACATTTATCTTCCAAAGATTTACATAATAATCTCAATGTGTGTATGCATTTGGCTAACTTTCACAGAGAGAGAGAGAGAGAGAGAAAATGGTTATCCTCATTTTTAAATGCAATTGTGAACATACATTATTTATTGTAATTAATAATTAGCTCTAAGTGAAAATTTATATCTCCTTCTCTGTTGTTCTTATTTACCTTATGATTGATTGAAAGGTGAAAGTATTGTTCTAGGCAAATAAAAAAAATCTTACGATTTAACACCTCCAAAGTGTTTTTATTTTGCTATTTAGAATGCACTTTCTAAACACAGTAAGGTAACAACAGACTACTCTTTATAATAACTTAACCTAATACAGCACACCTAAAACTAAGACACCCAGTGCTAGCACCAGAAACTGACTAGAGATGTCCAATAAAGACGAACCTGTAGGGAGAAACTATATCAGCCTTACCGATGGGCACGTGGGTTAAAGCATTAACGTGAGTGTGTATTGAGGGAGGTTTTTCCTAGAATGATTTCTCGCTCTACTTCCCAGAAAATACTGTTACACTTCCTTCCTATATATTATATCTACTTCCCAGAAAATACTGTTACACTTCCTTCCTATATATTATATCCACCTCCCAGAAAATACTGTTACACTTCCTTCCTATATATTATATCTACCTCCCAGAAAATACTGTTACACTTCCTTCCTATATATTATATCTTCCTCATCCCTAACCAAACAAGCGTACATCCCTGACGAGTAGTAAGACGTGGTGTATAAGCCAACACAATGTAAGAAAGGAATCTTGCGGTTATAGTAATTACTAATTAGATTGAAGGTTATCCAATAGATTCGTCTGGACATAATCTTGTGTGCCCTCTACCACTCATCTAGTAGCGAGATCCAGTTATAAGTCAACCGGATAATATGAAATTGTCTGCACCAGGTAAGAAGGGCGGTGCCCGTTTAAATTGAAGTGTTTTTTATTGTTATTATTATTCAGAGACCAGTCTGCCTGCAAGGACATTCACTTTGAACTAGAATAGGTCTAATCTTACAACCTCTGCGCGCTAACACTCAAATGTGCACAGTCGCTTTCGTGAGAAATGGGAGCCCAGCCGTGAATTTATAAGACCAATATTACAGAGGTATTCTACTGCTGAGGACGGGGAGATCGAGGTGCGAATCTCGGTCGGGTGAACTGGGGGTGGTTTTTCCTAAATGGTTTTCCACTCTCCCTCTAAAAAAAAATACAGAGGTATTCTTCTAACGAGCCGAAGAGCATCTCTGTTTGTTTGTTTGTTAGCACCACGTCTCACTATCTGTTTAGGTGATACGCATATGTACTAGTTACATTAATGATCTAGGTGTGAGAAAAGTTGAATTTATATGAAGTGTAACCGCATTTGCGAGGAGCCCGAGTGGAAGATCATTTAAGCAAAAACCACATTCAGTGCACCCAAACCGAACTAAGAGTAAGGTAAAAATCAAGAGTAAATGCACCCTGCATATACGTGGAGGAAAAGTGGGAAAACAGTGAGAGGAAAACACATACTCTCAGTCCACACCTTCTAGAATCTAACCGTGACCTTACACCGTCACCAGAAAACCGTACAAACCTGGAATAGCACCAGACTGAGTGTCCGACGATACTAGTTTTTTTTTTTTCAAATAAAAATATAAATAATATTTTTAAATTAAAGTTATTTATAAATATTTTATGACTTGACGCTCAAATTATTTTTAAAGAATGTCATATATTTTAAATTTTATGCTTTACTTTTTTTCAAGTACTAATAACCTCTTGTGTTGATGTGCCTTAAAAAATCAAAATAGTAATAAATACGCTCGTCAAATTTCTACTGTTTGTTTTTTTCTCTCTCTATACCTGTGTGTATTCACTCATAAAATAAACGACCTGTCATAAAAGTTATGGAATGTTCTCACATCAGTCGTGTTATGCACCACACACTTGACCAAGGGTGGCACATAAACCTTTGACCTAAACGTAGCCTCAAAATTAGTTTTCTAACTGACACGTTTTATTTCGTACCTTGTTTAAGGCAGATAGTTTTTTTTAGTGGTAATATTAAAGGGATACAAAACACCCTTAACAACTTATGTTATGATTGACATCAGGCTGTGTTTATTTCCATATAGAATGTCTATGTAAACTGGTTCGGAAATAGTTTTTTTTAAACAATAAAAGTAGCAACGTTTGAGACAGCTCAGTTGCTAGCGTGTATTTCTATCCATTTAAAAGGGGTTGGAATCGATTACCATTCACAGTCCTAAGTTTATCATTCTGAAATTTGATTGGTTTATATTTCCATAGATATTTGTTATTGGGTTTTGGTTGCTGTGTCTGAGATTGGCAAGTCTTTTTTTTTTCCGCGTATGCCATTAGTAGAGCCCCGTAAAAATTGTGAAACGCGATAAAGCGAAAAGTGTCATACAAAGATGGAATCGAGTACTTGTTTCTTTGAAAATTTTTAGATATGATTTACCCAATGTTTTTGAAAAGCGCAATAAAACTAAATTGTCTTGTTACAAGAAATCCTCCTATAAAACTAAATAGCACCTCTTTTACAAAAAAAAATCTTTAAATATACACGAAATTATTAAGAAAATAAGCAGCAATTTTGACCATAATGTAATTTGATTAGTATTTTGCTTTAGTGTAAGCTAACTTTAGGCTAAAAAAAAATTGTGAAATATGCAGAAAACTTGACAAAAAATATTTTAAACAAATAAATGAGGTTTCAATAATAAATTTTAATTGTGTATACATTGTCTCAATATGTCAATAATACTTAAACACTTCAGAAAACATATAATTTTGAATAAACACGAAATAACACCGAAAAGTGGGATTAAAAAACGAAATTTAACTAAAAATAAAACCATTATTACGGGGCTCTAGCCATTAGGGTTTGTCGTCTATACATCTCTGATCTTATAATGCCAATGGCGGGTATGTAATCGTTTTCTGAGGTTGGGCCATCACGAAGGTGTGGTTATTTCATACCAATGAGATGATATGATGATAATTATGATGTTTATATGACACCTTAAGAATTCTTAAACCTAACTTCCCAACTTACTTAAGCCTTATTAACCAGACCATGGCGATCATAGGAAAATTTCCACTTCTGGAAAAATACCTATGGTACCACCGCAGGGAACCGAATCCAGGGCCTATATATTAGTAGCCAGGAATACTGACTCCTAGATCAATAGACCGTTTGGCTAATACACATAATAAATGCGACTCAAGTACCATACCAATAAAGAAGAAGTATATTTTATAAAATATCTGACCCCTATTTAAAAAATTGAATTTCCTAACCTATATCGGGGACATACGAACTTGATGATGCTTCCATTATTTTACTCATCCAGATCTTCTTCTAAAAACAATTATTCTATAAACTTAAGGACTCTTTTTTTTTATTAGGGGCAGTTAAGAAAACTACTTTTTTTCCTCTACATTACCAGACATTTAGTAGTATGAGCTTCATCTTTGTGTCTTTAATTAAAAACTATTTTTAATCTAACAAAATTAAAATATGTTTTTAATAATCAAAGACGCCACTCTCGTGTTAGACTGGCCTGATGAAGACCGGGATATCGGAGTTCGAATCCCGTTCGGATTTAATGAGTTTGGTTTTCCCTAAAGGGTTTCTCACTCTCCTTCCAAACAAATGCAGACAGATTACCTCTAAAACACTTCCTTCTCCATCCCTATCCCATTAGAGTAATATTATCAAATATGTTTATAACCTAAACAGATATTAAAAGGCGCCGATAAAAAAAAACTATGAAACAAATCCCAATTTCGCTTTTGTCAAATAAGTAACGAGGAATACCACACTCTGATTTCTAGTTCGAGTGTAATCTTGTATCTATATTCCCGGTTAATCGGGCACGAACTTGCCTATTACTATTATTATTATTATTATTATTATTATTATTATTATTATTATCAACGCGTCTTACTACCCGTTCGGGTTATACGCATTTACGGTAATGTGTAATGGTAGGGTGATTGTGTGATGGAATGAAGGACCTACAGTTTAACGTGGAATCCGAACCACGGTGGAGGCCTGGAACTAGCCTATTAATATATATAATAAATAAATTAACTTATTCATATCATACTAAATTATTTTAGGTATTGCTTGTAATCGAACATAGTATTCTAGGATCATACAGTTGATTCCTCCAACCCAGCTATTTTTATTCTTTTTAATCTTTTTAACTATATTAAAATCTTCAAATCACACCATCAATTTTTTAAGGAGAGATTTTATTATTAAAACTCTTAGGATTGTGTTTAACATTTCAATATATAGGATTTTAATAATAATTGTTTTATTTAAAAAAAAGCATGTTAATAAAGGATTTAAAAATATTGTTTTTATTTAAAAAAATCTTATTTATTTTTGATCTCCCACGGCACACCTGCTGGCCCTTCTCGTTTCAAAAAGATGCTTCAACCCCTTGTCCAAAAGGACTGATA
This sequence comes from Timema shepardi, assembly GCA_902151425.1. Classification (NCBI taxonomy): domain Eukaryota; kingdom Metazoa; phylum Arthropoda; class Insecta; order Phasmatodea; family Timematidae; genus Timema; species Timema shepardi. The sequence continues at coordinate 51,639 of CABFVX010000151.1, read as the reverse complement.
GTTTATAGCCTTAAGGCCTTAATTTATAACTAATAAAATATGTCCTCACCCATCAATAAATTGTGATAATGCTGTAAATTGCCAAGATGACGTCGTATCTTTTCCCGGCTCCCACTTTTCTCGAGATATAACCTCAGGCACTGTTTAGACTTATCTCTTGTCGTACACAGTTTCCACTGCGCTTTTAACAAATGCAAGACTATCACCTAAGTGCTAAACGTCTTTTGGAGTTTATCTCTACGTATACACTACCGTCAAAAAGAGTTGACTGGCGTACGAGTCTAAATATTATTTTTAAGTTTGAGTTTTTTCTTTTTGACTATTCACTGATCGACCATGCTAGTTTTGTGGTAAAGTGCTAGACTCAGGACACGATTTTCATAGTCAAGGTCAACGCATTATTCTTGATTTCCCTAATTCATGTTTACTTATCTCAAGTACCCCAAGATATTAGTATTTTAAAAAAAATATTAAAATCCTTCTTTCTAGACCTACTAGTTCAAGAAAAATACTTAGCTTATAGCAGGAACTGTACTTGTCTGATTTGAAGACTTCTTCAAGCATGATTAGTAATATACTTTACTTGTCAAGCTAAAAAAATTAATCAATATATTTTATTTAAAAAACTTTTTTCAAACTTTAAATTTCACACGATATATTTTTTAAATGAAGAGAAAAAGTTGTCATTAAATTTCAGGACATTCTTGACAGATATTCAACATCTGTTTATATCATTATGGGAAGAAAATTAAACCGTGTTTATAATGCAGAACTATTTTATTTATTTAGACAAAAAAAAAAGTTGATGTAAAAGCTGCAAAAACACGTCCCTTAACTTGCGTTCCCTTCACTCCCACCCTAAATCACTCAGTGTTCACTGATAATAAACATTAGCTAATCAAAGGCTTCAAATAAAGGAAATGTTGTGAAGAAAGAACGCGATAGAAACTTCACGATTGTTTATCTTATCGCGGGCGTAAAACCTTGCCGATACGTCAATAAATAATCATTTGTAGCCTTTCGGTATCGAACCACAGCCTCCCGAGTTAAGAGTCAAGCATAACAAACCTACGGTCAATCTTACTGTGTATTTTTATTTATTATGAAAACTAAGATAGCTAATTAATGTCATATTCTGAGTATATATAAATAAAAGTGTACTTCATACAAATTTAAGTCTATATATTCATTCAATATACAATATTAACTGTGACAATTATGGCAAAGCTTGTCTAGAAATGCTTAAATGGCAATTTATATTTTTAAAAAAGGCACAGCCATCTAGGTGTACAGGCAGACTAGGCGTCAAGCTCGTATAGTTTTGTCTCCCAGTGACTTATGACATGGAGGTTGTGAATCTAATCCCTTCCGTGTGTACCGGGGGTAGTTTTCTATAAAAAAAGATGTGTCACTCTCTCTCCATGAAATTGCAGAAACATTCCTTTTACAGGGTAAACGGAGTGTAATGTATAGTACATTTCCTCTAAATCTTTTCCCCCCATCATCCCTACCTTGTTAGCGCATTTAAAAGTCCATACAACCAGGAGGGATGTTAAATACTGAAGCAAAAATATACGCAGGTATATATAATACTGTTTCTTTGTCACAAACTCACACGTGATCAAAACTTAAACATCCGGACGTACAGCATTCAAGCGATACTTCAAAAACTCCGCTTCACGCTTCGTCTCTTCTGGGACATGGTGTAAACATATTACATATACGATATTGTAGCACAGATAGTTAGCCCATTCAAAAGATGACTCGGACTGTGGTCGTTACAAAAAAAAACAGTATTTAAAACAAAACGTGAACAACACAACTAATGGTAAAAACATCAATACATTATGAATAGCGATGAGTTAAACAAAAGTTTGTCTGTCGTATTTTGAGATGGTACGGCGCGTCTTGGACGTGACATTCGCTGCTCATCCTGTGGTGCACATCCTGTGGTGCACATCCTAGTGGCGCGTAGAGAGAGAGGATGCGTCAGAGTAAGGACGTGAGTAAAAATAAAACCTCCTTTATCTACATACACAATATATTGGACAATACGATCATAACAAGTTGTGTCACAATCATTCACAACTTGTTGGTGATGTTGGCCAACATGTTGGAGCTGGTAGGGCCGGTCAGTGCCAACATGTTGACTTGACTTGGGAGATTCCACCAATGTGCTACCGAATCAAGTCGGTACCTAGCCTTAGCGACGCAAGTGTTCTGTTTTCAGATTTGTTAAACTTTTTTGTTTACTTAGTTTTTTTTTTATCATTGAGTGGAACAAAGTGAAAACAAATGAACTGATTATTTGTATCAAAAGTCCTTAGCTCAGTCGGTAGCGTGTCTGCCTACCAAGTCATGAGACCCGGGGTCGATTCCCGGCATGTCCAAAAATGTATAATTGATGGAAATATGGGCTACCCTTTCAAATTAATAAATTAACACCCGGGAACTGGATGTTGTGCTTGTCCTAGACTTAATATAGATGATAAGGCATATGAAGCTACGACAAGCCTAGCAAGTAATGGAAAATATATGGCTTGAATAAAAAACTGACCCAGGCCACAGAATGGAAACAGTAATGCGTATAAAAAGTTGTATCAAAAGTATATCGTTCTTTTGAACGTTACCTCGGCTGATCACAAAAATTCAAATATTCGAGGAATTGCACTTTATTCAATAGCTAACACAATAAATGAAGAAGTGGCAATTAATATATCCCTCTCCATGGCCAGAAATGTGTGAAATGATTGAAAACTAAAGTAGAATGTTGGCCCAACAAGTTGGCATAAATAAACGCGGCTTATTTCCACCCATATTTTATCTCCCAACACGTTGGGTTCATCTCGTTACATAATAAACAAGGCTTAACAACCCACTCTCGGAGGTGGGAAACGTTTTAATTTTGTCTGACGTCAACGGCCGCTTCTGAGTCGTTTCAGGTCGAGCGCACGGTTCGTCTGGTTCTGAGCTGGTATCCTAGATTGGAGGCCAGGTGCCAACCAGATGACATGAGGAGTGCCCTACAATATCTCTGTTTTTAGTTTCTGGTCACATGGACATATCCAAAAGCTACCTTCATAAACTGAAATTAACTACAGGAAGAACTGTACGTATAAATTAGACCTACTTTTTATTTTGTTCACAAACGAATTTGTGCATCACGTCCTACCTACCTATCCTGTTTATCCCCGTATTTACAATAATGGGATAGGAATGAGGATGGTAAAATTGTATAACAAATTCTATGCAGGAGGCAAGGAGGGCAATCACTCCCATCGCTCCCTCTGGAACCACCATTGACTATAAGCGATGTCGGGTAGCGTCTTACGAGAGAGAGAGAGAGAGAGAGAGAGAGAGATAGAACCCAACTCACACCTACCGCGACAGTGTCTGTACAAGGCGAAGGAGAGAAAGTTACCACCTCTCGTTTAGCGCAAGAGTTTCCAGGTATCTTTGGCTGCACTGAAGGTTTCATCAGAATGGCAAACACACACACACACACACATACATACCGGAGGATTTCACTTCTCGGTGGGGCTAGGGTTTGTTTTTGAGAGCACAGCCACATCGGGTGGTACTCGGAATAATTAATGTGAGTTTAAAGAGTGGTGAATGGAAAATTACGTGACTTTGAATATATTAGTTTTATGAAAAAGCAAACAACACGATAAAAACAATGAACAAATTAGAATTAGAAAAGGGGGAGGCTGACAACAACAGTAGCGGCAACTTCCGTTGATGAATAAATTTGTTAACCTTTGAACCATTCTAACGGAAACTTTGGTGGGGTTTTTTTCTAAAACTAAAATAAATTATTTCGTTAATGGAAATAGATCCAATATTACAGCTTAAGGTGGGAGTGTAGGAAACGCGAGTCAAAGGCATTGTTTTTACAGTTTTTATAACAAAACTTTTTTTGGCCAAAATATATCAAGTTTTCTTCTATTATAAACATAGAGTATAATTTTTCCACGTGGTCATATCATCAGTTGTTGAATATCTGTCAAGAGCATCACGGCATTAGATGATAAACTTTATAAATGAAGATAAAAAGTTGTCATTAAATTCCAGAACACTCTTGACAGATATTCGACAACTGTTGATATCACCACGCGAAGAAAATAAAATTCTATGTTTCTACTGGAGTATTATTTTGTTTCTTTCGACAAAAAAAAACCCCTGCAATAACACTATCCTTTACTTGCGATCCCTACACTCTCAACTTATTTATTTTCCTATATTTACAGTGATCTTACGCCTTCTCAAAGCAAAGAGTAAAAATACCCATATTCTTCATTTGATAATTTTCAAGCATAGTTTTCTTTCTTTCCTAACACATTTGTATGTGTTCGTGTTCACAAATTGTTTTTAGTGACTGAATCATTAATTTAAAAGTTAATTATAATTTACTTGTAAACTATAATTGCTTTTTCTCAACATGGATTCGAATAAGAGAAGGTCCTAGGGAGTATAGTAGCAATGCTTTTAGTGCCTTTGATCACAAGATGGTTTTTAATAAAACTTATTTTATGATGAGAAGATGAACATATTCTGGTGGGGTGAAGGTTTTTTTTTTAAAGAAAAGAAGGTACCCGTAAATTTAATGTGCGTGAATTATAGACTAAAAACATGTAGCTAATTTCAATATTAGTTAATAATGGTATGAAGATTTTGTTTGTTTGTCTGACATGAGCAATGCACGATATCTACCACACGCAGAGGGCTGACATTTTTAAATACGCTACACCTGTGTATAAACATGTGCACCCAGAAGCAGGAATTTTAAAATGAGGATGACATTTTCTTATGCATTAAAAATTAAATCAGAAGAAATAAAATAAATAGGGCTTTTTCTGTCTGTTTGAAGCAGAGAAAATCTTTGCCCCGGGCAACGCCGGGCAATACTGCTAGTACACAATAACGTCATTGTTATAATGAGAATTAAAATATCTTGGTTAAGTGCGAAAGCTGCATTATGGTTATTGGTCACGGACTGAAAACGTCTTTCTTGGGCGATAATTTAGGTCGTGAAATCAGTCACAGTGGTCTGTTAAAACCTTGGAGCAATGAGTTACATGAAAAGCTTTCTTTGAAGATAATACCTGAAAGAATGTATCTGGGATAAAATCCTATTTTGATTTAAGCTAAAGAAAAAAAAATGAATTGGACACATCCTTAGGAGGAACTGTTTGCACGATGTCATAGAAGGCAAGGTCGAGAGAAAGAGAAGCGTATAAAGAATGATTCAAGTAGATTCAAATATTGAATGACTTGAAGGAAAGAAGAACATTCTGGTAGCTCAAGGAGGAGGCAGAGGGCAGGGTAGGGTGCATTGGCGGTCTAAGTTCACTGACAAAAGGCATGGACCTGTCGTGAGACAGAACACATCATAATATTAATAGTAATGAGAAAACAGCCATTTGTTAGATTCTTATTTCCAAATGTTTCATTTGCGCTTCTATGAAAGCTTTGTTGGGGGCATATATGCTAGTTCAAATATATCATGTATGGGACTCGTCCGCTTCGGTGGCCACGTAATCTAACGCACTACTCTTTCAAAGGCTAGTTTTACGATGACGAGGAGATTTAGGTTCGAATCTAGGTCGGGTTTATTAAGGGTTATTTTTCCGAAATTGTTTTACGCTTCAACTCCACGCAAACACGGGTACACTTCCTATTAATGTAACCTTCCTAATCCTTAAAACTACTAACGTAATAAGCGTATAGCCCGAACGGGTAGTAAAACGCGCTGTTAAAGAAAATATTACACTTTGTCAGTAAATTAATTGCATTAATACAATTTTGTCCTTTTTGGGGGGATTATGTTAATCCCCCAACTACACCAGCTTATCCAATTCCTTTTGCCAACTGTTTATAAATATTTGATCCAGATAAGGTCTTCATAATTGTATTCGAGATACTCTTTTGGGATTTTTACAAATCACCAATATATCGAATAGCATAGAATTCAAGGGATTTAAAAAATCTATATTTTGAACGTCCCATCTCTAAAAAAGATGTACTCATTAAAATTATCACTATGTTTAAATTTACCAGCGGCCTTTTATGTATAACTCATTTAAAATTAATCTATAGTAACGTGTAAAATATAGTTATGATGAAAATGTTAATATTATTCTTTTTATTAAAAAAATCCTTTGCGATTCACAGATACTAGAACATTCTTCTTTCACTGTCACAATTAATTAATTTACAAAATGAAAAAGATTGATTCCACAATAATTTATTTCGTCATTATATTGCTCAAATCACTCAACTTTTTTTTAAAAAAAGATTATCATTTGTATAGCTTGATATTCACTTTCTTGTTTGCCTTGGTGTACAATTTATATTCACAAAAAGTTTGATCCACTTTTCCACACACCGCTGCTGTCTAATATAACTCGCCACTCCTAGAAACCTCCAGAGAAGTCAGCTTCCGGAAATGCCGCCGACTTTGTTTGAAGACAGCTGTTACCATTTCTCGAAAAAAAAAAAGTTATGTTTTGAAGGTAAACTCATTTTCTACTTGGAACACAAAGAAATGTTTTGATGCTAGGATGTGTTTCCCTTTCAAAAAGTTTTGAAGAAGTTTTTTATCCCCCCCTCCCCCCCTATGCCCATCAAGTGTTTGAATAATGCATGAGGGTGGTGTGGTTTGTTGGTCAAGTGGAAAGCTTAAAAGAAGGTTATAAAAAAAAAGCTACCAGCATCCCTTTCCTTTCGGAGGTTTCCCTTTCTAAAGAATCCGGTATCAGGTGTTAAATCATTAGGAGGGATGAAAAAGAGGTTTCATTATGGCTAGCTTTATGACGAAGGTTTAGGGATGAAAGATATTTAAAGAGATACTTTTTATTTCCTCTTCATAAGACAGTAAACCTTATACCCAGATTAACATGTAATGAATAAAACCTTAAAATACTTTGATAAAATTATTATAGACACAATTTAACTTGGGATGAGAGGGGCACGTGTGTTGAGAGAAGTGCTTTTGCAGTTTTTATAGAAACACTTTTTTTTCATCAATAAATCTAATATTGCTCAGTAGAAACATCGACATAGAGTTTAATTTTTTTTTTCACATCATGGTGGTGTCAACAGTTTTTGAAAATCTGTCACGAGCATAGCTGCATTAGATGAGAAACTTGTTAAATGCATAGAAAATGTTGTCATCAAATTTCAGGACACCCTTGATAGATATTCAACAACTGTTGATATTATTGTACGTGTAATGCGGTTACACATTCAGATGTTTACTTTGATTGTAAGTGATTGAAATTTAAATTTGAAAATACGTCTACAGTGGCGTTGAAACAGCCACATGTTTTGTAAAAAACAAGTATTTAAATGTAATTATCTAATTTTAATTAAATAATTTAGATTGGTTATGTCAAATCAGCGAAACTAGTTGGTTCTCTTGTCTTTGAAAATATAAAACCAAAAGTTTAATAGTTAAAAAAATAAATGAGTGGATTTTTGGAGCACAAACTATTGGGATAAAACTTTCACTCCCGTGCGTTGAAGTCACCGATTTATAAATGAGAATAAAGATTATTTTTTGTTTTGTACAAAGGTGTTAATGGGTGAAGTGTGTTTAAACTCACCCGTAGCCATGGCTGCAGGGGGCCACAGCTTCTAATCCCGTCGAGACCTCACCGTTGTTTTGAGGTTGGCACACACGGGCGGGAATTTACAAACTCGCGGACGCACTTTTCTTGTGTTCTAACCCTCGCACCACAAAGTCTTGTGCTAGACTGAACCGACCCGAGACGACGTACCCCTCCTCCTCAAGGTGGGAACCTACAGCTCCGTGACGTCACGCCAGATCCTTCTCTCTCTCTTTCTGTCGCCCTGGCGCGCTGATGCTTTCATTGGTCGAAAGACCCGGACACTTGACCATGTATGTTGAGAAGTTGCGGAGGAGTTACTGTGTGCGCGACGGTTACTTCTTTCAAAGACCCTGTGGACCACCAGATGAAAGGCTGTCAATAATACTCCTCACCAGTATCAACTTAGCATAGTCCACTGTCCCACCCCAAATGAGATATTAAAAAAAAACTTTTATATTAGGCAAGCCATGTTCATCAAACTTAGAAGTGTAGTTAGTTTAATTTATTTTAAATGTGAAATAAATTGTAAATGTACAGTACTTATATTTCCTTTGGGATATATTTATCAAAATACGGCATAATTTAAGTTTATTTTTTACATCATTACGCTCTAATTCCATAAGAGTTTACAACACTATTACTAAAGTAACATTATGCGAATATCTCGAGGTGGGGATGTAGGGAACGCGAGAAAAGGGCAGTGTTTTTGCTGTTTTTATAGCCAAACCTTTTTTAGACAAAATAAATACAATATTTCTTCAGTAGAAACATAGTCTAATTTTATTTACATGGTGATATCAACACTTGTTGAAAATCTGTAATGGCAGGGCCATTTTAATAAAATGTGAGGCTCGGGGCAAACGAATGTGAGACCCCTTTCCTCCCCCCTCTCCATTTTTTACGATAGTTTTTCAATTTCAGCATTGAACCATTATAATATATTGATACGTACTCGGTACTTATGTTACTTAATAATTTATCATGTTTTATGGAATATGGATCAACCCATCAAATGACTGTACTTTATTAAATACAAACAATCAATCCGATTAAGTTAACAAAAGTAAATTCCTCTTTGTACCATTGCACTGTTAGTTTTCTGCTGACCGACAGCGGTAGCACAATGGCGGCGTATTCTACTGAACTGCAGCACATTACTCGAGTAACGTAAATATTAAATGACATAAAGTTAGGTTGTTCAGGAATCTAGAATGGAATCCTATCACTAAGCGAATGCCTATTGCTGTTAATTATCTGTACACTATTTGATACAGAATGTAGAATAATAACTGTAAGTGAATTAATAATACTTTAAGGGGGGGGATATAGCCCATTGGAATGTGAGGCCTAGGGCAATTGCCCCCTTCGCCCCCCTTATAGACGCGGCCCTGGTCAAGGGTGTCCTGGAATTTAATGAAAACTTTTTATTTCATTTAAAAAATCTGTCAACTAATGCCGCTATGCTCATGGCTAGGGCCAAGATGTTTATGACCTTAAGAATCGCGAAGTATGCCAATACCAATATCTGATTAAAAAATTAACAAATATGCACAAAAATTGTATATTAATGATAATGAACATTATTTAAAAAATGCCTAAAATCAAGGAAGTAGCTTACAGTAAAAGAAATTAGCCAAAAAAATATTTAATTACTGATATGGAAAGCTCACAACTAATTCACAGAAACATTCTAAAGATTACTAGTAAATCTTTTACAGTATAAAATGCGAACACGAGATAAATTAGAAGTATCAGTTATTTAAGTAATTTTAATCGAAATGTGACTTTATGCTCCCCAAACTGTGGAAATATGACCTAGAATTGAAACTGGTCAAAATATGCACTTTAATGCAAAATAAAATGTCTATATTTGGAGTCAGGACAGCAAAAAACACGTTTGTCGTTCATTACGCATTAAATTCGAGGTGAAACTAAAAACATATGTTATAAACATCCAAGCCCTACTCATGAGAGATGTTTAACAAGTGTTGATATCACCATGTGAAGAGAATTAGACTCTTATATTTATACAGAAAGAATGGGTTTTTTTAATTTGGCCCCCCAAAATTTTTTTTGCAATAAATAATGCAAAAACACTGTCCTTTTCTTGCGTTCCCTAAATCCGAAAAATAATGAGCTGAACCATGATTTGTTCCTCCCTGACTCTTAATAATAATTTTTTTTAATGAAATATAATATAACGTAACCTCGAGAGTCTTAATGTACAGAATTAAATTCAATGTAAGTGGGACCAATTATTATAGTTAACCTCTCGAGGTATATTATTATTATATTGATCGAAAATTCAAATCGAGATTAAGTAATATTCACTGCGCTACATTCCCCTGGAAATAATATGGAACAAACTATAAATACAGACTAACAACGGTGTAGTCATTTGCTAATGATGGGGAGATCGAGGTTCGAATCCCGGTCAGTTCTACGGAGGGTAGTTTTCCCTAAATTGTTTCCCACTCTTCTTCCTTTCTTATCCTTAACTCATTAGAATAACTCTAATATTATATGCGTATAGCTCGAACGCGGCGATGATAATAATAATAATAACTTTACTTGCGTTTTTATTTTTACTTCAAGAAGTTCAATCGTTGTCTAATATAAGTATAAATGTTTCTCTTCCAGAAAATGTTAGCTTTTATGTGGGCTGCAACAAACATTTCGCAGTTGAACTAATTTTACTGACATTATGGTGCATCGGCGAGAGAGAATTTAGGTAGCATCGAGCATACTCCTCTTGAACTACGTTGAAGAGCAGTACCAGGGTCGTGCGATGGAATCACTCGAAGGAACTGATGCATCGAGAAGTTTCCAGACTTACGAGGTCTGCCATCTGCTACTTCCTTCCTCCAGACCGCCGTGGGGAAGGGGGTGAAGCGATGCATGTCGTAGCGCAGCTTGTATCACCCCTTCAACACCCCCCTCAGTGGTCCTGTCTATCTGTCAGCTTGTTTGTATGTTTGTTTGTGGGAGGAACAAAGGTGTCGCTGCGACAATAGTCGGAGGGTGGCTCAGGTACATACAAACTCATTGTTTACACCTCGTCAACACCTTAACTGGTGTTGTTGGGGGGAGGTGGGGGATAGTCTGTGGAAACTGAATTAGTCAATAGTTAATTGAAACAAAAGAGTTTTATACTTGAAAGTGGGTCGGATACAGGATGGTCTAAAACATATATCAACGGAAATATGTTAGTTTTTTTTTTAACTTTTACCCTGCAACGCTGCTATTCCGAAACACAAAACGGAAAGTGTCACATTATAGTAAATATATTTTGTATCAAAAATAAAATAAAATAAAATACTTCTGGATTAATCTAATTGGGGAGATTAACATATTTTTAACTCCCTGAACTACTACTAAATGGCATAACTTTTAAATAGTTAAGGAAACTTAATGAAATCTAATTTTAAAATTACGAATGTATTTTAAAATACCACATTTATAACATGTTATAATCATATGCATTTATAAGCATTTATATAATATGTATTAAATATCTATTGTAAACCAAACCTATATAGTAAATATATTTCTAAAAACAATATTGTAGGGGCCTATGTAACCAAACATATGCCTCACTTTCTAATTTCTTATCTTACTACTGCGCAGTGTTACTGATAGTATTTGAAAAATTTGATGTTTTTTTATTTGATGAATTGATAGTGAATGAATGAAACGTACAACTGATTTTAACTGTGCTATATGTATGAAGTCTATTATGGCGGTGACTTCAATGCTTCCTGCAGGGTTATTATGACCACGACGCAAAACGAATTTGCGACCGTTAGCAGAGAGACGCTAGACTTTGCGTCAAAAGTTATTATGGCCGACCACTTTGCGAAAGCAAAGTCCTTGCGAGCGCAAATATTTTCCTAGTTGCGTGACGCTAAGTTGCGCAGACATTTTACTTGTCCTTTGGTTTGCGTTATGAGGTTATGTTTGCTAGTTTTTGTAATTTATTAGGTGTTTTGTGTTACATTATTTAAACTTGCCATCGCATTAGCCCAATATAATAATCCCAAAACGTTGTTGTGTGTTTTTCACATAAATCTAACTTTAAATAGGCCTATATCATAATGTAGGGATAGTACGCTTATACTGAATGCTAAAATAATATTTTCTTTGAAACATAACACTATCAAATTGCATTATTAGTCACCATCAACACACTTATCATTCTGTTGACAAGGTAATAAAAATGCAGGACTAATTTGTTCAAGAAGCCTCAACAAAACTTTAATAATGTAATCCTATTTAAACTGAATCGTACATATAGTAGTAGCTACTATCCACATTAATGTGAGTTGTAGGCATATGAAATATTGCAGCCAAGATTGGAAAAACCAAAATAGGCCCTAGCTTAATGTTTACATGTGGTATGGCTTAGGCCTAGGTTTTTTAATCATAAAAGGTTTACTAAATTTATCTGAAATCAATAATTAGTTGTTAGGCCTAGTTATACTGAAGTGAATAAATTGCAAACAACTCATTATAAAGAAATATAATATCCTTATATTCTTAATCACTTAACTAAAGTCTCAATAATTCCTTTTAATTAAAAGATGTATATTACTTTTTTTAGCCATCCAAACCACCCTTTCGTTTACTTTTTTTGTTAACTTAGTAGGACGACTGACATTAAGTTGTCGAAAATATTAAGTGTTAAAACAATTTTTGGGAGATTTTGAACGCTTTCATCAACTTTAAATAATTAGTTTTATTTTCTAAGATCTTAACACCGCATATTTGATTCAATCTCAAACATGAGAACCTTTTCAACACTGTAAATTAATAAAATTAGCACAAAGTCGGCCTATATATGTTCAAGTGGAGTACTGTATAGATAGGAAGTTATCTTTATCTAATATCAACTCAATCAAACAACATAAAATTTAAAACACCTTACTGTAGGCCTATATCTTTGAACGTTCAATTTTTGGCTTGACAAAATCGAGAACGGTTTTACAATAGGCCTACTAAGAAAGCCAAAATACAAAATATTAATCTACTGTGTGATAAATGTTGTTTTTGAAACAAAGTTTTATAAGGCGTATATTTGTTTTGTTGTAAATTAAAGTTATTTTAATTAAATTAGGCCTAAATATAAGGAGAAGTGTACATTATAAACTGTTGAAATTATTTTAAATTAATGGAATAAAACACACTTGTTCCAGTATCAACATGAATAAATGAAGAATAAAGCATTGTGTTGTAAAGCATACATCTTACAAAAAAAAGTTTCTTTATTAGCCAACTTTTCATATTAATTTATTCATTTCCCCGTGACATTACTATTTTAATGCATAGTTCACATGATTTTTTGACTACAATAAGTTATGTGTATTGAATAATGTAAGCTTAGTATTTTTTCATTTCAAATCGTAAGAAAACAAAATTATGCGAGAGATTTATTAAATTAAGCTAGGTTAAATCTTTCTTGAAAATAATGTGACTTGTAATCAGCTGTTTGGGAAAATAGAAATAAATGAATAATGTCCAGTCATGAATACCAGCATTCTTGAAATAAATGTAACTTATTTCTAGCCTCTAACTTCTTAAAAGGTAATATTCTTTGGAAAAGTGTTGCCAACTGTTGACGCAAACTGATTTTATTCTGTGCGTTAACGCTAGAAGCAAAGTCGAAGCTAAAACTAGCGGACGATACAAAGTGTGGTGGTCATAATAACCCAAACGCTATCTTTTCCTCTAAAGTGAAGCTAACTAGCGGTAGCAACTAACTTTGCGTCGAATGGTCATAATAGCCCTGCTGGAAGTAGAAACACTCCAACTTCTCATTATTTCTACAATATGAAGCATATTGACACGAGGTAGCTTGTTATTCATTTATACTTTTAAGAGCTGGTCTTATGACTACCGGATAAATATTTCTATCGGGATGTTAAAATTAGCGAACAGATAAGGTTTATCAGCCACTGTAATATTTTACGTGCTTTATGACTGAATAATTTATCCACCGGATAGCTATCTGCAGGATAAATATATATTTATTTAGAAAACGTAAGTTTGGTACGGTTTTTACTGGTGCGCACATGCGTATTAACTCTGCTGCTGCCACTACAACCTGGCTAGTGGTTACAATGCTCAAGATTTGTTAAATAATGGAGGCTAAACGAGTGCGAGGAAACAAATGACGTCACGTGAGCGCAGTGGCTAGGTTGTTTTGCAAGTACTAATTTCGGTGTCTGCCAAAATGTGGTCACTAGTTTTGTGCAACGTTTACAACATTTCATTTATTGTACTCACAATTAAATAATTTGTTCTTATATAACCATAACTCTACAAATAGCTCGTCAGTTTTTATAAAAGTGTGAATAAAATGTTCTAACTTTATATATAATTAGATCCTGGGCCTGTGCCTACTAAACACGTGATACAAAATTTTAACCTAAAAACATATTCTGATAGGCAAAACCTATGGAAACGCTCATTTTAACTTTCAGATAAAAATTATCAGGTAGTTAAACCTCCCAATAAAAAATTTATGGATAAATACATTTTATATGGCAGATAAATGCTATATGGCAGTCATAAGGTGAAGTTTTAACTTATCGACCAGATAAAAGTATTTATCGGCCGGATTAATATTTATTCAGGAGTCATAAGACAGGCCCTAAATATATTAATTATAGACACATGTTAGTATAATCTAAGAATATCATAGCTTGAACTCTAGACGATATTTTTACCACCGTTTCTCACTACCCGTTTGGATTATACGCCCAAGTACTTTTTTAGCATCGCGTCTTATTACCCTTTCGGGTTATAGGTTTATACGCTTGTTTACTAATTACGATAGTGGTTTTAGGAGTGAGCAAGGTTATACTTATAGGAAGTGTGCCCGCATTCACGAGGAGGGATATTGGAAAACCATTTTGGAATAAACCCCCTCAGTACACCCGACCGAGATACGAACCTTGATCTCCCCGTCATCAGCAGTCTAGTCTAACACGAGACGAGCGCGTTATACCATGCGGCCACCGAAGCGGGTCACGGTTTAAACTGATGATTAGAGTTGGCCCTTAGAATTAAAAACGTTAGACCATCCTGGCTAGATCTGGACTGTAGGCTATAATATAGGGTCATACTGTATTAGGTCACCTTAGCTCAGTTGGTAGCGTGTCTGTCCACTGAGCTAAGGGTCCAAGGTTCGATTTCAGATATGGCCGAAAAATTATCATTGGTTAAATGTGGGTTTACCCTTTCACAGTGATGTAATAGTGGCTGGGGACTGGATGTTGTACCTATCATAAGCTTAAGTTAGATTACAAGGTATATGAAGCCACGACAGGTCTAGCCAGCCGGTAGTGGAAAATATATGGCTTGAATAAAAACTGACTCAGGCCACAGAGTGGAAACATTAATGTATGTACTGTACGTAACTGTAATAGGTCAAGGTAAAACTGTTAACTTTCAGGGTTCCTCCTTGATTTTCCCAAATGAAATCTGGTGAGAACTCACTGTCTTCATATTATTATCTTAAATTGAACTTATCAATAGTACGAGCGGTAAAGAATTGAACTTTTTTTAAAAAATTTACTGATTCAATAGAATAAATCAGACCATGTTACATGTTAGTTTTCTCTCTCTATCTTCGATTATCTAAGTACCCCATTGGTAGTAGGAGTTTAGCGGTCTCCTTCAGACCACTTCCAAGTGGTTGCGTTGGCTGTTGAACAGCGCCAGCAAAATGTCACGATAATTCACGGCGAAACCATGCGGTGACTCACGAGCCGTTTCTTATTGCAACATTTTACATACATCCAAAGAGAAAAAAGGGAAATGTAAATTATACATTATTGTTATAGCCCGCGAAAAAAAGATTATAAAATCACCCAAGTAAATTATCAGGGCTATTTAAACTGGTATAACAATAGGCCTGTGTGTATTTTAATTTATGACGTCATTATTTAATAGCCTTTTTATATACACATGTATATATTTATATATAAATATAAGGAAGAGTAATATATCTCGCAAATTATATTAAGGTCTCAAGTTCAAATATATCCATTCAAATAGAAGCTATTTAACTGTATAAAATGAATTATAAGGAAATGTTGAGAAGAGATATTGACCGATTCCATCTAATATTTATAACCAGCCCCTTGTTATAATGGTCAGCGTTCCTGACTATCAACCTAGGGGTCTCGGGTCCGATTTACGGCTGGCACCACGGATATTTTCCCTGAAAGGGTAACAAACCCAACGGTTGACAGAGTATGGTTAGATAGGCTTATGTTAGGTTAATGATTTCTAATTTTCCTACATCCTCATATTTACTATCATCTTCGTCTCATTGAGACATCGCAATAGCTTCCACGGAAAGAATATACGATCAATACACTCGTGTGTCTCTGGGCATAGACACATTAGCACCGGGAAAACCTCCCACCAACTGGGCTACAAGAGATGTGATCCAGAAACAAATAAGTAAAATGAATTGTAGGGTGCACCGCACAGACTTTCTCTCGCTTTTATCTTAAAATAGACTTATTTTGATAAGAGCTCGTAAGATTTGCGAAGTTAATAATAATAGCTCTATACATTGTTGTAGAAAGACTACACCAAAGATCATAAAGAAATAATATACAACGTTATTTACTCAATGCCACTAGGAACTAGAAACACTGTTGCAGAAATATTGAGAAAAGAGAAACATCTTTGTCTACCAAAGAGCATAAGAAATAAATTAATTTTCAAAGGCCTGTATTAAAAAGTATATATATTTTTTATATCTCAGAACTTATTGGTTTTATAAAAATATATTTCAAATAAAAGATTTGTATCTTTAATAGTACTACAACTTTACAATATATAAGTGATTTCGTATCTCAAATAGTTGAGAAGAAATTATGAAAATTGTAAAATTTATCCCGTGTAAAGTACCCTCAAAATCATGTTCACGTGAAAATGATAGTTTCGATCTTATTTATAATGATACACAGTGTATATATACAATTTTATTAAAATCGTTAGAGCGATTTTCGAGAAACTTGATCCCATATACCAAGTTTTAGCCCAATCGGTAAAATAGTTTCGGTTCTAGCCCAAGGTACAGACAGACGGCGTTGCGAAAGCCACTTTTTTGTTTGTTTCAAGGGGTCATTAAACATCGACATTTATCAAAATCTAAAGTTCGATTTTTTTTACTATCACAATACTTTCTCTCCAAGGTGCCGAGAGTAAGCAAAACAAAATTTTATGAAATCGTAAAAGGGTTGGCAGAGCAGACAGTTAAGAAGTAACTAACTCCTTTTTTGCGCCATTGTTTTAGTCAATATGAACAGACAAATAGCTCCACTTTCCACCGACTGTAATTGCTTACTGTTAAAACTGAAACAATCTTGGTTGTATAATCTTGTGTAAACGGAACATGCTCCAGGCTCTTCCAAATGCAGCTTTAGCAACTTGGTCAGCCGTTACATAGTTGATACTGTTTCATAATATTTTTTAAGTGTGGTTGTTGAAAGGAATTGTTTTGAAGAGAAGGAACAACTTGATTGCTATTTTTTTCCACGGCATCTTAGTAACTGTTCAAGTTATGCACATACATTAATTACGCCAATATAATAGAGATAAAGAACTAATTTTAGAGGAACTGTACCCACATTTTCGTAGAGGTAGAGTGGGAAATTATAAAGGTAAAAACACCCTCAACGCACCCAAATTTCCCGTAACCAGCAACCCAGTATAACACAATTGTGACGTGCGTTAGACCATACGATCATCGATTTGGGTTTGACGGATATTAACGAAGTCGTATTATGTTTTAACTACTGTGAATAAATGTTTCAAGTGTTTGGCCCACGAGTATGTTTAGATTTTAGGTATAAAACTAGTGGTTTTAGCGATAAAATCAATTGTGTAAGAACCCACTTCGTTGGTCAAATGGTCCCTCTAGCAATATACTAGAGACTGTCTTGTGACAGTAAGATCAGGGTTTTAATCCCGGTCGGGTGTACTAAGGATAATTTTTCTAAACTATTTCCCACTTTTACTCTGTGCAAATGCGGGCACACCTTATAAAAATGTAACCTCCATATCCCTAACCCACTAGCGTAATTTGTTAATATGCGTATAGCCCGAATGAGTTGTAAAACGTGATGTTAAAGAAAATGTGAAAGAGATGTGTACACACTTAACTTAGGAAAGTACACGTAGCTCCACCCAAACATTACAAATTTGAGTAGTCGAAGGAACCTATACAAATACTAAACAACTTTAGGTAACGTCTCGTATTGACCCTGTTTAATAAACTCAATCAAAGTAAACTATAAAAAAAATCGTAACAGTGAGGAGTAGATTTGGCGAAAAAAATATAATACCTCAACATCGAGGAGTAAAATCAGTACAGGATAATACACCGAGCAATAAATTCAGTATAAGATAATAGTATAACCCTCTACACCGAGGAGTAAAATCAGTACAGGATAATACACCGAGCAATAAGTTTAGTAGAAGATAATAGTATAACCCTCCACACTGAGGAGTAAAATCAGTACAGGATAATACACCGAGCAATAAAATCAGTAGAAGATAATATAGCCCCTTTACATCGAGAAATAAACTTAGTAAAAGGCAAACATAAAATCGCAATGGCAATAAATAAATTCAGTAAAACATAAATATACCTCCTCAATAGCAAGGACTAAACCCAGAACCAGAGTAAAATAACCACAGCTCAACGGCGAAGAAATTCAGCGAAACTGAGAGCGAACGTTTGAAAACTCACCAACATTCGTGTTAATGAACCTCTGCGAATAGCGTATCTAGGTTACCGCGAACTCCACTTGCCATTTTAAATAACTTGCAACAATCTGACACGGGGTAATACTTTCTGTGAAGCGAGACTGCTCTTTCTCCATTTTGTTGGACATGTACTGTACGAAGTGTACATCAGCTTCAGTGTCGCTTCATCACTTTCAACAAGACTTTCCCCCTTTTTCAAATAGACTAGCGCCCATGTGCGTTTTTTAAAACCATATGTTGATACATATTTATTTCTTCTTACTCTACCAGAACGTACTACATTTTTACAAGGCAAGATTAAACGATAGCGACAGTCTTATCCTGCCAGATAATTTTAACAACATATTAAATCAATAAATATTGTTTTGAAAACACTTGATCAATGTTTCCTTGAAGCAATTATTGAACGATTGTACTTTCCGGGCAATATTAAATTCTAACTACAGTCTGATGTTCATAGGAAGCTCGTTATTTTAAAACTGGAAATTCATGTTGCCACAATGGCGGGAAAATACATTTTAACTGTCTTTACAATTATTATATGTTTGATTAATAATGTAGAGAACAATGATATAGTAATCCCTAAGGAAGTATTATAGTAAGATTTTAATACTGTTTTAGATCTACTTTATAGTTAATAAATAAAACAATACCAAATTCTAGTGATTTTCAATCATTGTTGGTGTTGGAAAGTGAGTATTTTATAAAAACCAGGGCTTAGAAGAGGATGTGTGATGGTTAATTCGAATTGAAATAGGTCTTAAATATGTACAGTACACTACACTAGACCTAGATTGGAAATTAGATGATACCGGTGTTTTTTTTACCATAAAAGAAAATAACAAAAACAAGCTTGAGGGGTGTAAATTGTAGCCTACAATAAACCTACGAATGAAAAGTTTATTTTTCACTGGTATCTCAGTCAGCAAAGATCTCTGAGTCAAGTCTCATCAAATTTTTATTATTAAAACATTATTTTCCAATTTAAATTATATTTTTTTAATAATTTTCAAAGTAAATATGAAATAAACTACTGTGGATATTTAAACCGTTTTTCTTTTACTCTCTTTTCTTAGATGTAGGACCACCCATAATGCTTCAAGAAACGATTTTTGATTATTGAAGCTATCTCATCTTATATTATAAGCATTTATGAGCATTATTTACCATCGGTTTATTTAATAAAATTTATAAAATAATTCGTATGTTGCAACACTTGATTCCAAATAAATTTGTATACTTAGTAGTAGTAAATTATAATAAAGACATTTAATAACCTCAAAATTATATTTTTTGTTACTTATATTCATTGAAATTACCCGAGTAACACAATATCAACAAACATGATTTGATTGCTCTAAAAATCACCATGATTAAGTGTGTTTTTTTACAAACTTTATAGAACTTAAGTCATTTATAATTTCAATAGTCATTGTTCTTCCTGAAATGATGGTGGGTGGTCGATCATTATTTTACTCCCCTTTTAACTTCTTCATCATTATATTTATCTGTCCTTGTTGCGTTATCTTCGTTAGTTGTTTTTAGGTACACTTACACGTGTTTATTTCGTCAAGTCTACCGTAAAATTATAGTAGTGAAGTTGTGACTGAGCTCGGTGATGCGACGCTTAAGTAACAATGCATTTTATATTTATCTTTTTATCGTGTGTGTTTATTTAGTTGTTTTTCAAAAATAATATTTTATTTCACAAAAGATATTTCAGAAACGCATTGGCGTTTTAATTTCTCAAATAATGTAAAGGATTGTTATCGAAAACATTTTTGTTTTAGAAATGTGATGGCTCTTACGTTTTTTATTAGCCCCCAAACTAAAAGAGGAGGGGAGGGGTACGATGACTTACAATTCTGTCTTTTTGCACCCGGGCCTACTTCCAAAACGTTCCAATTTAAATATTTAAATGTTATAGGGTGATACCAAAAGTCCAAATCGTAGTTTTGATATTAGTTCTAAAATTAAGCCTAGTTTACTAATTACTTATTCATTTTTAAAATTCTAAACTTCCCGAAAATGTATTTAGTGATTGTATTAAATTTGATATGTGAGAGAGTGCTAAATTTGCCATAACACTACTTTTCAGAGAAAGATTAATGTAAGGGTTGTTTACCGATTAGGGATTTTTTAAATTTTTAAATATTTGGAAAATGGATTTTATTTATTTTTTTAATTCAAAATTGGAATCTGAGTAGTGTTTCACATGATAAATAAAAGTAACTGTTGGTTTTTCAAGAAATAAATATTATCGATAAGTAATAACACTTTTTTTTAAATTGCAAATTAAAAATACCTTTAACAATTACGTCCATAATTTATATCTGAAGAGTAGCATATTATTAACAAAATGTTCCTAATTTCAATAACTTAATAAGAACATAAGTACGATTGTGTCGTATCATTTATTTATAATTTAATTTGTTTTATTTTTTTCTAGTGGTAAATACTATCGCTTTGACTGTCTTAATGCTATTGTTCGTACTCACATCGGTAGTCACATGGTCTAAGAAGTGAGCAGGTAGTAGACTGTATTTCCGCTTAAAGAGGGGTTGAGATTCGACTCGATTTACACACGTTATATAACACTATATTTTCCCCGACCTTTCTCTACGCTAACGTGTGTGTATTTTCTCTAAGTATCCAGAACCGTCTGTTTTTATTAATCACATCTAATTATATTTAATTAAAATTAATGTAAAAAAATACACCACTAAAATATTTCATGAAAATATTATTTACTACTTACGTTTACATTATCCTATTTAATTGAGTTGAGATCTACTTTGGTGGCCACGCGTTCTAACGCGTTACTCTCGTGTTACGTACGCTATACTGCTGAAGACGGAGATATCGGTATTCTAGCCCAGTGGGGTGCATTAAAGATTTTTCTTAAATGGTTTTCCACTCTCCTTCTACACAAATTCGGGTGCACTTCCTATTAATTAAGCCTCCTTAACCCCCAAACCATTAGTGTGATTAGTATATAGGCATAAAACCACCCGAATTTGAAGTAATAAGCGGTGCTAAAAAATATTATTATTATTAGAACCGCGTCTTACTACCCGTTCGGGTTATACGCACTTACGCTAATGTGTAATGGTAGGGTGATTGTGAGATGAAATGTAGGATCTACAGTTTAACGTGGAATCCGAACCACGGTGGAGGCCTGGCATTCCCCACATTCACAAGTTGTGATTAATACACGTCTTGTCAGAGCTAAAGGAAGGGTTTGGTAATCGGATAAATCTGTGCCAGGACCAAGGATTGAACACCGGACCCCCAGCACAATGCTAAAAAAAATTAAGTCGGAACTATTGTTGGTCTAACGCGCTAATTTGTTTCAGAAGGTCCGGCATATAAATTACTGGGAATGCTTCGGTAGCCTCATTAATTTCCTCTCGGACGCAACTTATTAAGCAAGGGAATACATTTTCTTACCTTGTTTAGAGGAAATCCTACTATCCTTGAGAGGTGAAATAATCTTTTTTTTTTAACAACTAATTAGAATAACGAACAACACTACGATCAAACATGCAGGATATGCATGATTGTATTTATACCAAGTGATCATAAATATGGGAAGCTATACCCGCATCGATGGTCGTGTGGTTCAAAGTGTCGCTTTCGTGTTGGACTGGATTGCCGGTGATGGGGATATCGGGGGCTAGAAACCCGGTCGAATGTATGGTGAGGGATTTTTTCCCTAAATTATTTTTAGCTCTCCCTCCACGAAAATGTGGGTACACCTCTGAAACGCAAACTTCCTCATCCTTAACACATTAGCGTAATTCGTCCGTATGAGTATAACCCGAACGGGTATTAAGACGCGGGGGAATACGTGAAGTTAGTATTTTTTCAGTTGCTAACACCCGCAGACCCGCCTCAGTGGCCCCACGGTCTAAGGCGTCACTTGCGTGTAAACTGGCATGCTGATGATGGGGATATCGGGGTTTGAATCTTGGTCGGGTATAATGAGGGTGGTTTTCCCTAAATGGTTTCCCACTTGCCTTCCGTGCAAATGCGGGTAGATTACCTTTAAAATGCTTCCTTCCTCAGCCCAACCTTATCAGAGTAATTATCATAATTGCATATAACCTGAACAGGTAGTAAGATCCACGAATTTTTGTAATGTTTTGTTAAAATACCAAACATATAGGCACAGAATATATGAATAAGTACTGCTACTATTAATAGAGTTTAAGCCTACTGAGATTGTTTCTTACTAAATTATTTCCCAACTTAGATTCACGCAAATACTGGTACACTTATTCTAAATTTTACCTTATTCAACCATACCCTTTTGCAGTGAATATCACCTATGTGAGAACTGCAAGTCATTTAGAGAAAATATTTATCTTCTATCTCACTCGGCTAGCTGTTGCCAAATCTCAAGTTCAGCTGTTTAGTTGAAAGATGGTGTGTTGGGGTAGGAAGGAGCTACTGGCAACATCGACGAACCAGCGTTGCGAAACTTGTCTTATATATTTTGAGGGAAGATTGACCACACGAGAACAAGATAATTACAACTTAGTTTCTCATGCACTATGCAGTTCCCTCAGAGATGAAAATTCGGGGACTGTCCTGCAGGGCAGAAAGACGTGGTTCCCGAGGTAAAATATAACTAAACCCTGATTTTATAAGACGACCCCTTTCAACCACCAACATCGATTGAAAGTTACTAAAATTTACCCTTTTATAAAACATCTTATTTGATTTATCAATTAAAAATTTCATCTAGAAAATTAATCAAAAGCTTTCAACAATATTTATTTATGGATTAATGTATAGTTTCTCTTTTCACTATTAATTAAACGGACTAAAAATATAAATACAATAATTATAATATTTTTATTTCCGGCACTGTGGAAACATGATTTCCCAGTTTCCCTATGAAAATCAGACTGTACCAATAAGAACATTGGACTAAGGAGACAATGTCCCGCCCCTGTATAATCGTCTAGACACCAATCAACACCAGCTATAGTCCATTCGCCATAGGAGTGGTGTTAACTGACAGCTAACAAAAGTTACCAGATTCACTATCATGTATTCATTCGCCAAAAGATTGTGAACTGCAAGAAATTATTTTATTTGTTGTGACTTTCACAACAAACCATTTGTTTTAATTGTGCTTTTCTTTTAACAGTTTTTACATCGTTTGATTAGCTGTCATTTACCACCTATTCTATAATGAATGGACTTTAGTGTTGATCATTCAAAATAATTATCATGGCACGTGTCAACGTCAGATAATGATGATCACTCAATATATTGTAAATGAGCATATAAACGTAATAAAGTGTTGATCACTCGATATAATTATTTTGGCACATGTAAACATGTCAGATGATGCGACCTTGACTCTCCTCGGAACAAATCGAGAAACTCTGAAGAGAGATGAGCATTTTAATGCTTCTAGTTTCCACCTCACATACTCAATTATGTATTTATTTCTGTGACCTTGATCAAAACTTTTGAGTATTTTTTCCTATTTATCCCCCCACTGAAAGTGTGCGAAGAAAAGAGATTTTATTCTTCAGATGAGGCTGAAGGCTGAACCCACCGGGGCGTACTTTGAATGAAAAGGATGGCCACAGGTTTAGTTGATCATTTTCCGGTAAATTTTAAATCAGGAAATGTTCCACAGTGGTGGCTTGTGATCTACTAAGTAGGGTGTGTGTGTGTGTGTGTGTGTGTGTGTGTGTGCGTGTGTGTGTGTGTGCAGCCTATTTCGTATGTCGTATTTGAGCATGATGGATGCAGTATCTAGTTCGGTCTCCGTTCATGTAGACTTTTAGCCACTCTTTGGGAATAGACCGTTGCCTAAGGTATACCTTGGAGATTGTATACACGTCATACCCACAGTGAAATGACGTAACGATAATAATTATGAATGTGTAGCGCCAGTGGAAGTCTTAGACCCAATCTAAGCTTAATTGACCAGACACACCAGAATCCAGAAGTACTCTCTCCAGTTGCATCAAATATTTAAAATAGCGAAACTTTTAAGGCGGCCGCCTAGATCAGCGAAAAAGTATAAATTACTGTCAGGCCACATGGTTTAAAATACAATGGTTTGTGTCATCATTTTCTGGAACCACTTCTCTATTCTGTCTAAGCTTGTACTCCCTTTCATCCTTCATATACAGCCAGTCTTTGCTATGTTAATATAGAAAGAGGGGAAAGAAAACTATGAGACTTCTTATCTAAAGTTAAAGAAGAAAGCTCACTGTTAGTACTAAAATATCTTTACATTTTTCTGTCGTGAGCTTATCAAACAGTTAACGTATTTGTTAGAAGAAGGTTAGATCTAAAGTCCTTTTAAATAAAGACTAGTTTCATAGCTCCTCTAATATGCTTCAAAAAGTTGTTTAAAATGAGTTATTGTCACATTTTCACATTTTTTTAAACTAATAAAACTCAAAACGTATTGGTGAAAAAAAAGCCCTGTTGGAATCTTTTGACTTTAATAAGCTTTAACCTTATTTTTAAATAACGTATCGTAGAATTAAATATTGCTTTTAGAACTGAACGTCTGCTCGGCAATTTCTCGCTTGCCGAGGCGGCCCCCTTAATGTTTCTCATAATCTTCTCGTCGTGATAATTTCCGTCCCGGTTAAAAGATAAGACCAAGGACAGTCGTGTTAGTATGACATCATCGGAGGCAGATCCATTCAGGTGTTGCTTGGAGCGATAAAAACAAACAAGATGGTAATTTCTTGGCGGCTAAAAATACCCCCGTGTGGACGATGAGGTAAGACCGTCGTGCAAAATATGAGCACAGTAAGGGGCAGATGGCTGTTCTGTTCTCACAAGTTGTAACCTTGAGGAACGGTCGAGTCGCTCAATTTGTATCCGAAGCGCTAAAGATATTTTTATTTTGGTCACGCTATAAGTGCATTTCTGTGTTTTAAGGTGCGATTGAAATGAATGGTATATATTTCTTGCAGTTTTTATATTAAAAACACATTTTAGGCCAACATAAATAAAATATAGCTTTTAGTTAATATTTTTAGAAAATAAAAACATAGCCTTCTCTTTTTACGGTCGACAATGATAACGTTTTACCATATTAATAATGTTTTCTTATAGCTATTGATATTACCTATCAAAATTATATATTTATTAATATTTAGCACCACGTCTTACTACCCGTTCGGGTTGTACGCTTTAAGTACAAATTACTCTAATGGATTAGGAATTGGGAAGGTTGAATTAGAGGAAGTGAACCCGCATTTGCGTGGAGGGAGAGTGGAAAACCATTTAAGAAAAACCACCCCACATCCGACTGAGATTCGAACCTTGATCTCCTCGTCCTCAGCAGCCGAGCTCAACATGACAAGCGCGTTAGCCAACTACACCACCAAGGTGGGTCCTATCAAATTTACAGCTGCAGATCACATGACTTGACGTATCAATACATAAAAGTAGATCTAGTAGATTTTCTAGATATCAAATGAGGATCTTAATAAACGCGCTGCTCTTCCATTAGGCTAGATTGCCGATGACAGGGAGATCAAGGTTCGAATATCAGCCGGGTGTACTGAGGGTGGTTTTCTCCAAGATAGTTTTCCACTCTCCCTCTATGCAAATGCGGGTACACTTCCTCTTAATATAACATAATTAATCTCTAAAACAATTAGCGTAAATTAGTACACAAGCGTATAGCCTGAACGGGTAGTAAGATGAGGTGCTAAAAAAATTAAAATTAGACTGTAGTAACTTCAAATGTTGCTGAATATCTGTCATGGGCGTTGCGGAATTTGAATATGACAAATGCCTTTATGGCCAAGACAGATATTCCACAACTGTTAAAGAGTACTATATGTAGAAACTTAAAAAAGCAAGGATAACATAATTTTAGATTATTACTATTATTATTATTATTATTATTATTATTATTATTATTATTATTAGCATCGCGTCTTACTACTCGTTCGGGTTATACGCACTTACGCTAATGTGTAATGGTAGAGTGATTTTGAGATGAAATGGAGGACCGACAGTTTAACGTGGGATCCGAACCACGTTGGAGGCTCAGCATTCCACACATTCACAAGTTGTGATTAATACACGTCTTGTCAGAGGTGAAGGAAAGGTTTGGCAATCAGATAAATCTGTGCTGGGACCGGGGATTGAACCCCGGACTTCCAACACAGAAGTCCAACCGACACCTTACCCCTAGAGCTCCAGGTCACCCATAATTTTACAAATGACAATGTTAAAAGTATATCAAGTAAATTTTGTAACTAACAGACGATCCTTCCTACCAGAATGCTATTTATTATACGATCACACTCCGTAAGACTCGAACCTGGTCACATCTGGTACCAAAAGTCGACCAGTCATCGTTTGCCTCTTAGGAAGGGCGGGGTCCCTGTACTCAGATTAAGGGGGGCGGGGATAATAGGTGGTTCGAACCCCAGACCATCACTCGACTTCCTGCACAACAAACCTACACTAATGTAAATAATAAAAGTAAGAGAACAAAAAAAACTCGTTTGTTGAAACATGGAACACGCTCTGGGGCTAGTAATAACACTTCGCATAGGACTTTGTATTCTTATTAGTATTCGAATGAATTTTTGAAATATGACACTTGGACACGGAAATCAAACCCCGTATCTTAAGGTTGGAGCACACATTCTCTACCACTGAGCTATCTAGGGATCATCCCGTGCTCAGGGTCAGGCATAACACTCGGCCCCCAGCTCTTAATTTCTGACATAGAAAGGGAGAAACCCAAATTCCATTGATGATAAATTTTTTGACCATGGTGTGAGTTGAACCCATAATTTTTGGATGATCAGGCAGACATATTATTAGAAAAATATTTTTAAAAATACAGTCAATAATAACAAACATTTTTCTTTGTTTTAATTATTAGTGTTATTATACAGGTATTATGAAACTGTATTAAAAGTAGCAGCTGCAGATCATATGATTTGACGTATGAATCCATGAAAGTATATTCACTATCTTTTCCAGCTGTCAAATAAGGTTTTTCCTAAGAATATTTGACTGTATATGTATCCATTCTCCGTAATATTTTACGAAAACCATTCCAAAAAAACGTGAGTATATTATTTAAACTATAATTCTTGCTAGGTTTGTAGAAACAAACCTAATATTAGAATATAAATTAGTTACATTATCCAAAGTT
The DNA here is from genome assembly GCA_902151425.1 of Timema shepardi. Lineage (NCBI taxonomy): Eukaryota > Metazoa > Arthropoda > Insecta > Phasmatodea > Timematidae > Timema > Timema shepardi. The sequence continues at coordinate 24,063 of CABFVX010000151.1, read as the reverse complement.
TGACATTTAATCTGCTAAAACATTTTCTCCCAGTCAAAAAAACAACAAAAAAGCCTTCCAAACGACCGCTCCGTCTAATTGTCCATAAGACGCGGCCACGCATGCAAGTGGACACAGCATAAAACTCTTTTGAAAGGGAAGAAAGAGAAAAGTTGCAAATAAAAATGTGTTTTCCTACACAATGCGTGTCATTATTTAATAAGTTTTTATTGTTGGCGTCTCGAGGGTTGGGGAGGGGCCCACACCTTGTCAGATGTTGGACAATGGTGCGGACCAAGATGGAGAGACTAGAGGACAAGGTAGCGTCTTGGGAACCATGGCATCTCCTGGATTCCGCGAGTCACACATGTATATACTTTGTCTCTGAACCATTTCTCGTAAAGTAATCAATTGCTAAACAAACAAACACCTTTTTATAAAGGCTTTTTGTTGATTTGTGACAAAAATTAGCATCCGTATCGGGATTTAAAATTAAATATTACTTCTCTAAATGCCGAACGCTCCCAAATAATCTCAGGTAGAGAGAGGGGGATTCAAGGAAACATATTTTCATTCTTGTGTGGTCTTTAGATATACGATCAATTTGGCGGCAATCGTTCGTCGATGTTGCCAGTAGCTCCCTTTTAACACCAGCACACCACCTTCACAAAATAACGGAAAGCGAATAGATTTGGCAACAGTTAACTAAGAGAAAGCGAAAATAAATATATTTCTCCATAAGACTTGCCTCAGGGAGATATCAGTTGTAGCTAAGACGTTTCAGAGAAATCACTTAAACTGCAGTGGTTCTCAAACTATTTATCACACGGAACCCTATAAAAGCTATTAAATCCACCGAGGAACAAGCCCCTGTGTGTTCATGTCTCATCCCCTTTCCCTCTACAACCATATTACAAGTTTCTTAGCTTTGAATAAAAAGTATATACTTGAGTAGTAATCTCAAGCTATGAATTAAGTCCAAAACAAAATTAATTTAGTTCCTACATTTGTGTTGCATATTTTTCATGGGAAAGATAATATAATATAACTTCAAAATGTACTGTTCTTGATCCACTTTTTAATGATTTATTTAAAAATTTAATAATATTAAAAAAATCATTTCATTTTCTTTTCAGAGTTAAACTGGATAAGCTGCTAACGAGATGGATGTTTATGAATGCTTGGCGTAAACATTTGAAGGCATTAATAATGCTTTTATCGCCATTACGCGTAATTGTCTCGTGGAAACCCGGGGACCCCTTCACGGAACCCTGTTTGAGAACTACTGACTTAGAGCATGATGTCAACTTCTTAAGGTGGAGATGTAGGGAATATTAGTTAAAGGCAGTATTTTTGCAGTTTTTATATCATCTACTAGAATTGAAAAAAATTAAGAAAGCCAGAAAATATTTACTAAAGGTTTTGTATATATTTCAAAATTCGATAAAAAAAATATTAAAAATTCCGAACAAAAAAGTTATTAAAATTTAAAAAAGTGTGATGTAATATTTTGATAATAATTGGGTGGCTTTATTTTAAGGTCACATCAAGGACTCTTTTTTTAAATTGGCGTTTTGAAATGTCGTGGAAAATCAAATATAAATATAATATTTTACAAATGAGAAGAAAAAGTTTTAGTTTCTTAGTTAGGAAGACAACTTAACCCTAGAAAACTATTCCTTTGTAAAATTGACTACCGAGATTTACAATATTATCATATTCCCTCCCTTACACGAGGGCTAGACTGCTTTCCTCTCCAGTACCTTCATTTGGCCTTGAAACTTCACTATAGCTGATAGTGTTTCATTGTCACGTGCTTTGTTTGTGCTCTAGAAGCTCAGTAGTGAAGGGTACGAGTGTTCAGCATTAATGAAACATTTTACTAATCTAATGGCAATGGTATCTTACAAACTAAAACAAAACGAAGTTGTAATATTGCATCCTATTGTACATGAGAACATGGTAGTAAACAAAACTAAAATCCCGAAGTAATTGAAACCTACAACGAAACCAAGGGAGCATACATACTACGACACTTTGCAGCCACTATTATCGTGACATCAGTAGAGAAAACAGGGCAACATCCTGTGTATAATGTGATGAAGTTGTGTAAAAAAAAATGACAATCAACAACAACAAAATTTGAACCAGTTGAGAATAGTTTTCACTTGGTCAATAATGTAATAAAATTATGTTTTCAATATGATAAAATGTAATGTAGTAAAATTTACGTGTATTTAGCATTCATATGCCACACAAAGAGGTTTAACATTCTAGGGTTAAAAGAACGAACCATCTACTCTGAAAAATCTGGGAACGCCACTTATAAAGAAATTTTTAAATTAGCTTTGGTGTGAGAGACAAACTTCTTCACATGAGTTATCTTCGTTTGTCCTTGAAGAATCCTTAGGTCTTAGGGACAGGCAGACATCCTTTGGTCTTAACGACTCTGTGCAGTCAAGGACAAGTCTGTGCAAAGGTGTGAACTCCGTGGAACAATGACACCTTGTTGAACAAATGAAAGGGTTTTTGGAAGACCAGGGTGCGTTTGGCGAATATTGGACAGGTAGATAGATGAATGTGTGAGCTCAGCCTGTTTGTAATTTGTGAAGGAGTCATTCCATTAGGCGTTCTTTTGGGCAAGGTTACGGTTCTATACAGAATGTTTATGAACTCTGCCAAAAAAAACTTTGAGGGGCTATAGGGGATTTCAAAACAAACATGTTTGGTAAAGTAACCACTGATTGGAAGGGGTTCCTTAAGTACCTACATACTAATATCACCATCAATAAATTAATTAATTACGAAATAAAATATTTTATTGTTACTATCAAAGTACACCGTTAGAGTAATGTTCATTTTTTTCAGTCGAACGGGGGGTGATAGTTTGTGTTTTGACCCCTCCTAACAAATTACATCATTCCGTTAACAAGGATCAATTTTCCATTCCACTCCTATAACAGTTACCTTTAGTCTCTCGGACCTTTATCTCTTAGCGATCAACATAAATATGTGGACTTTTCTGAGTGTAAAATGTTTATTTTTAAATTTCGTTCACAAGTCTAAATATTTTAGTGTAATAGAAAGTATCTTTTTGCTCATCCCAGAAAACACCAAAATTGTTTTCTGTTAAAGGATTTTTCAATATTTAACCTAAATTATAATCTAAGCAGAACTCTTAACCTCTTTACAAAAACTGTTGATATTACCGTGTGTCTAAAATTAAACTAAACCTATTTAATAAAGATATATTTTATTTAGTGTGTTAAAAAAAACTGCAAAAATATTGACCTTAGCTTGCGTTCGCCTCTGTCCTACCTTAAAAATGTTATATATATTATAGTTATATATATATATATATATGTTATGTATATCTTTAAGTAAAATATTTTAATTTTTACTAACTAAATAAATATAATAGTTCAAATGAATACCTTCCAATTAAATTAATAATCATCACAACAGCTTGATTGCAAATGTCTGTATTTTATTTTATAAAAAGCTTTTTTTTAAAAGACTCGGTAATTAAAGTTCAAGCTACTTTCTCCCAGATAAAACGTGCTCTGCCTCATCTGCCCCATAATGTAGAGCGACTGCTTGTTCTCAAAAGGCAACTAAATCACCAGGAAGTTTATTGAACGCTGTTCGTTTGCTTCTCAAGTCGAGCTGTGGCCGATGATGAATAGCATTGTCAATTTTCTACAAACAATTAATCAATAATGTTTTCTTTTTTATATGACCTACAGCCCTCTAGTCTAGTGGTCAGCACTTCTAGAAACTAATCAAGAGGTCCCGGGTTCGATTCCCGGTGGTATCATGGGTATTTTATCCTCAGAGTTATTGTACATATTAGGGTTGCCGATAAATGGTAAGTTGGGCTTATGTTTAATTTAATACTTCTTTTGGCAGCACATAATCATCATAGCTATCATCACATCATCTCATTGGGACGAAGCAACCGCACCCACATGGTGTTACAACCACTAGAAGTACAGGAAGGTCTAGTCGACAAATCCTGTTGGTACTCGCTATAATAATAATAATAATAATAATAATAATAAACCCCTTACAATCTAATTTTCATAAAAAGAAGGACGTTTAGAAAATACAAACATTTTAATTGCGGTCAAAATTGATAGCATTTTACCTTATTATCCTATTGATTATATCTATCAAAAGTAATAGCTGCAAATCACATGAATTGACGCATGAATATGTGAGAGTATATCTAGTAATCTTACAGCTGTCAGATAAGACCTTCATACTATAATCGGACTGTAGTATCAACCCATACTCATGGGCACGGGTGAAAATAACACCATGGAATACAACTTAATTTTGATATAGATTTGGGGAACGGGGTGTTACAAATAATCCTGTCAACTTATTTAACTACACAATTGATTTAACATTAATTTTATGATGGATGTTTATAAATGGAGTCATGTTCCTCCAATGGAAATAAGATCTAGCTGGTAACACGGATTTCGCAATGTTTCTACGTTAGAAAAGGTCTATAAAACATAACGTATGGTCCGAGGTGAGAAGGTAGAGACTCTTAGGGCTACGCAGTAGCAAAACAGTATGTGCGCATGCGCCAATAAGTATGAGGACAATGGTTGACTATTTTTGTTGGAGAAACATGACTGCCACTTTAGCCTCTATTGTATGTCCCAAAAAATATGTATTTAAAGTTTATTACGGCTCCTCTTGCTGACAGCTTAGAATAGGTGTGGGCTGATTAGTACATTTTTTATGGCAGCATTGAACATGTCACAAAGCATAAAAAAAAACTATTCCCCTTTCTCTTCTCTTCCCCAACACAATACCAACACCTTTAAACTTTCTACCTTCTTTCGCTATAGATATTTCTAAGATCTTCTATATTCTAAAATCAATAATTGGATCCGGAGAAGGTAAAAAAACAAAAAGTCTGTTCACCGTAGGAATTGACTTCTGAAAGGCCTTTTTTCCTACCAGAAATCTATTATATAGTAGAATATTGGTGGTAAAAAAGACCTTTCAGAGAGTAATTCCTACCGTGAATGGATTTTAGTTGCCATTTAAATGATAAATAATACACTCTATGGTCATGTTTGGTGTATTGGATAGTGACAATTAATTAGGTATATGAAATGTAGCGATATATACGGGATGTACCGATGTATTTGGGAAGTAACTTGGGTGTGGATAGTAAACGTTGAAACAACACAAAAAGTTCTTATGAGCATATATTCTATTTTCAGTGACTCATGAGATAAGGCCTTCCAAGGTTTTGCTGGAACTGTTAATAACCCTACTTGATACACCTATGTAGCACCTCTTGTAAGTGAAGTATCACTGCTGGTACACAGGCAGGGCTGTAGCTACACTAACAGGGGTACACAAAGCAGGGCTATAAACAGTTCCAGCAGAATCTTAGAATTCCTTACCTCGGGAACTATTGAACATTGGACATATATTCATAAGGACTTTTTGTGTTGTTTTTTGACTTAATATTCACATCCCAGTTACTTTCTACATAAATTGATACATCCTGTATATAAAAAAGTGACAAAATATGGTACATGAAAGCAGGGCCCACGCAAGGGCTGCGTGCGCCTCAGGTGATACTTAAAATGGTCGCCCGAGTAGTATTTTGTGTAATATAAATAAACAGCACCCTCTGCACGCAGCAAAATAATAACCGTGGGGTGTCTAAACACAGAAAATAAAAATCGAATATAGGTGTCGACACCCTCCCAACCCCCCTTAATTTATGTCTACAAAAATATATTCCCTTCCTTTTCTCTTAATATTTTCGGAAGATTTTAATTAAATATCAAAGTGATTCGTCAACAAACATATGTCATAAAACCATAAAAGTTAAAATGTTGATAATAAATATTTTTAGTTTGTCATATCAAGAAAATATATTGTAATCGGAAAAATGCCCGACCTCGATATTATGATGAATCTTTACGTTTTATGTGTGTTGGAGCTCAATAAAGTGAATTTAACATTTTGTCTGTCTCCATGTATGTCTGTCGCTGTTCCTGACCACATATCTGAAACAGTTTGATAGATTTAGTTGAAACTTGATATATTATAGATGTTAGAAGGCAATACCTCGAGAAATTTTGTTTTTATTTTGACCCTAGCCCATAAACAAGTATGAAACAGACTCAACCTTACGGGGGTTTCACTGCGCTCCTTTTCCCAGCTTGAGTCCTTCAACACTGGACTTCGCTAGTGTCACTGCTGGGTGATTATAGGACTAACCGCAGCGATCCTGGTGTTGAAGGACTAAAGCCTCCGAAAGAAGCGCAACTATGTTAACCTGGAGGTTGAGTGTCTGGGTATATTTTTTGTCTGTGCCGAAGCCATAAAATTAAGGAAAACCTACTGATAAGTTTCGTACCATTTATTTAAAATATATTATTAATATTGAATAAACCTGCTTTGGTGGCTGGATAGTCTAAGGCGTCACTCTCATGGGGTACTAGACTGCCGATGATAGAGGTCAAGGTTCGTTCCCGGTCGGGTGTACTGAGGGTGTTTTTCCTAAATGGTTTTACACGTTTCCTCCACGCAAATTCTGACGCATTTCTTCTAAATTCAATAGTTCTCATCCCTAACACATTAATATAATTAGTACATAGGCGCACAGCCCGAACAGCTAGCAAGATGCGGTGCTAAAAAAATTGTGGTTTTAAAAACATCTTGACGTTAATCTGATATCATTAAGAGACGGACTGGAAGGATGGATGGATTATTGGAAGGATGATCTAATCGTTTATTTCAATAAAGAGATTACTTCATTTGACCTTGGGCGTGTCTTCGGGATAATATTTAAAACTAAATCAACATCGTCGAAGCTTTTACTTCCACGTCATGAGAGACCAACTTTTAAATGAAGTTAAGTAAGTTTCAATGAGATTGCGTTAATTAATTTGCAATGTCATTTCCATAGACAGAGAAAAGGATGAGTTAGAGAGAAGTAGATAAGGAATTCGAATCTCAACTTGGTCCTCTGTGGTAATTTTCTATTGAATTTCTACTCATTCTCCCTTCATGTAAATGCAAACACACTTTGTTTAAGGTTTTGCCTTATTCGTCCTTAGCCCTTTGGTGTAAATATGCTGATAGCCCGTAACGGTCAGTAAGACGCAGAGCAAGGAAAAATAATATTAGTAAGCTACCCTAAAATTATTTTTAATTTGTACAAATAAAAATGTATTCTTATTTGTTAATATATTTAAAAAAATAAAAATTGTATACATTATTATTGATCATGTAAAATACCCCTACGATACCAATTTTGAACAAAATCATTTGAGCGGTTAAAAATACATTTTTTATACAAAGATCAATCACTGATTTTTATTAAAAAAACAAATATATATTTATATTTATTTTTCAAAACAATCATTTTATAGTCGTTCACTAATGATATCTGTATATATATATATATATATATATATATATATATATTAACAATAGGTGTAAGTTAATTCTAACATAAATATAGCCATGGTCCAGGATCATACTTCAAAGGTATTGGGTTCAATTCTCGTTTCCAGATGCCATCTTTAAACCACTGTATTATATTTGAAGTATGTTCTCAACGGATGGCTATATTCATACTTAGGTAAATTACCACATATTTTAAAATCAATATTATTAAAATAAACCATATTGTGACTAAAAAAATCACCTGTTCGGGATATAATCCCCATCGTAATGAGTAAGGGTCAGACGTGCCATCTACTCACCTAAACCTACAGCCAGGTGGTAAACATGTTCCGTTCCTTGTATGTGTAGGCGAAGACGAGCTCATGGTCATGATGACGTAACAAATGTGGACGATGAGGTAATCGTCTCATCATAAGTATTATCACAACTAGATTGAGTATTAGATTCAGTTCATCTCTAGGGTTGGGTGATCAGGGATATGCACATGATTTATTCTGGATGGTACATTGGACATGGTCTTACGTGGCTTACTACCCATTCAAATTATCCACATATTTAAATTAATGGGGAAAGGATGAGGATAGTAATTTTTTTTAGCACTGTGTCTTACTACCCTTTCCGGTTGTACGCATATGTAATAATTACGTTAATATGTTAGGGATGGAAAATAATTAATTTAGGGGAAGTGTACCCCTATTTGCGTGGAGGGAAAGTTGAAAACCACTCTCAGTAGAGCTGACTGGGGATCGAGCCTTGATATCTCCGTCATCGGCAGCATAGTCTATTGTGGGAGTTGCGAGTTAGACCAGGGGTTTCCAAACTTTTTAGAGTGAAATAGGTGACCTTGTGGTCTAGGGGTAAGGTGTCAGACTTCTATACTGGGGTCCGGGGTTCAATCCTCGGTCCCGGCACAGACCTATCCAGTTACCAAACCCTTCCTTCACCTCTTACATGACGTGTATTAATTATAGCTTGTGACTGTGGGGAATGCCAAGCCTCCACCGTGGTTCGGATTCAACGTTAAACTGTCGGTCCTCCATTTCATCTCACAATCACACTTCCATTACACATTAGCGTAAGTGCTTATAACTCGAACGGGTTGTAAGACGCGGTGCTAATAATAATAATAATAATAATAATAATAATAATAATAATAATAATTTATAGTGAACTAGCCCTTGCATAAAAAAATGCATAATGCAGCCCCCATAAAATTGTTACCCTAATAGTATGATCATTCAATAAAAACAGTTAGATTTAATAAAAGTATAAAACAAATTGAAAACCTAACATGTTCTGGTCGCACCTTTGGAAAATGTTCTTTATTCAGATTTTAAAAAAAATTGTCAATCCTAATTAGTGAGGTTATTTTATGGTGTCAAAAACAAAGGATATTATAAAATTGCCTTACAGAGCCTGAAAAAACTACCGTGGGTCTCAAGGGCTCCACAAAGCAGTTTGAAAAACGCTACCTTATACTATGCAGCCACCGAAGCGGTTAAGATAATATAATTTTAGAGAAAATATTCTCCCATTTCCATGGCGGTTGAATGAAAAACTAATTAGAGGGAAAAGTAATCATTATTACACTCGGTTGGTATTAGAAATTAGACTTCCCTCGTCACCAGCAAACCCGACAAGAGGAGATTCACACCTTTAACCTCATGATCGCTGGTGCGGGTTAGTTAGAAGTCACTTCTTTCATCATAACATCAGATTACTTTATTAATAATAAAACTATATTTGCAGCAGACCTTTTTATTCCGCACAAAATATGTGCAATTATTTGTGGGCTTTTTTTTATTAGTTTTTTTACAGGCGTGATGACAGCAAATAATCTAAATGGTTCGGTTGATGATTAATGTCGTGACTTTCCTGACGTGTTCTGTAGCATAATGGATGTTCAGGGAACAAAGGCGTAAACTTTATTTTTAAACATGAACGTCATTTACACAAAATGTCCCTTGTAAGGATAAAAGTATGTGACTCCATCTCAAACGAGACTGACATTTTGATAAAATTGAGGGGAAAGAATATTTTATTTCTAAATTAATAAAAAAGGAAACAATAAAAATAGCTTAAAAAATGCTTCTTGCATAACGTTATGTGCATTGGGATGGGCCAAATTTCCTCGTCTCAGTTGGGTACACCCCTTTCTGGACCCGTGCGATAACGTATGAACACAAGGTTGAGATCCTGAGGTAAGGTTCGTGAAATAACACACATGTCCACATATGTCACATATTAGCGAGCAACGGTGTCTTCGAGACATGGCAATACCGGGGGAAGGAGGGTTAGCGGAGGTTTGCTTATCATTAGGGAACAAAACCATATGCATTGGGGCGTACCCAGCTGAGAGCAAGTGGGGAAATCGTAGCCCTCAATACCACAGACGAGATTAGTAAAAGTTTCAAAAAATTGAAACAAGTTTAAAAAATCAGCTTTTATTCCCTCAAATCAATGTACTCTAAGAAAACAAGTATACAGTGTTATTTGTAACCAGTCCCGTGATTTAGTAGTCAGTGCACCAGGCTACGAGTCTAGAGGTCACGGGTTGGATTACCGGCTGGTACCTTGGGTATTTTTCCCGAAAGGGGAATCACACCCCAACGGCCACCATGGTTTGGTTAGTCAGGTTTAAGTGTTTCCACTGGTTCCACACCCTCTTACTCACTATCACCATCAACTCATCTCATCAGGACATGGAAAGAGCCTCAACAGAAAGGATATACGATTATTTTTATTATTTTTATTATTATTATTATTATTATTATTATTATTATTATTATTATTATTATTATTATTAGCACCACGTCTTACTACCCGTTCAGGTTANTTGAGCCATCACACTATAGTGCTATCTTTTATGCCATTCCATAGTGGACACAATCAAGGTAATATTGTTACCCTTAACGATTGATTTTCTTTTTTAGCACTGCGTCTTACTAACCGTTAGGGTTATACGCACTTACGCTAATGTGTAATGGTAGGGTGATTGTGAGATGAAATGGAGGACCTACAGTTTAACGTGGAATCCGAACCACGGTGGAGGCCTGGCATTCCCCACATTCACAAGATGTATTGTCAGAGGTGAAGGAAGGGTTTGGTAATCAGATAAATCTGTGCCGGGACCGAGGATTGAACCCCGGCCACCAGCACAGAAGTATGACACCTTACCCCTAGACCGCCAGGTCACCTGATGTACGATTAGTACATTCAGATGTTCACTGGGCAACGGTTCGTTAGTACTGGCTAATCTTTCCACTGCTGGGTTACTAGTGATATTGCCCAAGATCCGCAATACTATACATTGTTATTTGCCAAGCAAAACACTACCAAGATACCCATTTGGAATGAAATCGACAAAACCATGTAAAAAATATTCCATTTTCTTAAAGTCATAAATAAACAAACTACCCTTATACGAATATTAACTTCTAAAACATCTATACAGTTTTATTTGTCATGTCAACCACTCCTCAAATATACATTTTAAACAAAATCGTTTCAGCCACTTTCGAAGGATTTCGAATTATAAAAAAAATTAATCAGTAAACTAACATTAAAAACAAATAGCCCTAAAATCATACAAACGGTGATAATTGTTTTGTCAATTTTTCAATACAATTGTTAGAGCCTTTGTAAGAAAAATAAATTTTCAAAATGTATTAATTAGTAAACTTCCCTTGATTTTAGGGATGTAATCAAAATTAATATTTGGCCTTGAGGTTTATATATAGCATCTGAATATCAAGTTTGAATTAAATCCGTAAACCGTTTCGGCTTTTGACTTAAGATACAGAAAGAGGTAGGTACACTACATAATTTGTAAGACAAACTTTTTTGAGTTTGGGTGCACATAAAACGTTGAGATACAACATAATCTGAGGCAGAAAATATTCACGATTACAATACTTTTTATATATGAGAGAATATACTCTAAAAATTTGTGGCTGAGCATTTGTTCAACTTCAAGTTTTGAGTCCTTAGGCTGCTAAGTAAATGTCCAGTGATAAGGGTCAACATACTGTTATTGGTTTAAGGTGAAAGCTTTGACGAGATTAGGTAAGAAGAGCTATAGTCGGAAAGCCTAATTAAGATAAAGTTGACTATTCATCATAGTGAAAAGAGTTTATAAAGTATTCCACAGTGGTGAAAGTAAATATGATGGATGCAGAACATATATAAATGCATTTTTTTGTACAGCCATTACTGTTTCCAGTCTGGGGCCTGGGTCAATTTTTTTTATTCAAGTCATATATTTTTTGCTATCGGCTATCTAGGCCTGTTGTAGCTTCATATGCCTTATTATCTAACTTGAGACTTAAGACTAGGACAGGCACAACATCCAGTTCCCGACCATTAATGTATCACTGTGAACGGGTAAACCCAAATGTTACCAATAATAAATTTTTCGGCCACGTCGGGAATAAAACCCTGGACCCGTAGCTCAGTAGAAAGATAGGCTACCAACTGAGCTAAAGTGTCGAACCTCATAAACACATGAAAGTATATTTAGTACCTTTTTTATCTGTCAGATTTGAATATTTTAGTGAGACTCAACTATACGTTGTTGTTTCTTTATCATCGTATCTTATATTCCATTCACTGTAGGAATTGACTTCTGTAAGGCCTTTTTTCCCTACCATAAATTTACTATATAGTAGGATATTGGTAGGAAAAAAGACCTTTCAGAGAGTAATTCCTACCGTGAATGGAATTTACTACCTGTTCAAGCTATACGCATATATTCAGAAAAAAACCGCCCTCAGTAGACCCGATCGGGATTCTAACCCTGATCTCCCCGTCTAGAGCAATCTAGTCTAACACAATAATGAAACCTTAGACCATTTGGCAAATGAAGTGGATGATATACATTTATATTTATCATTGGGGCATTACTGTGAAACTGAGCCTCGGCTCCTTGATGAGTCTCGAACATATTATTCTCCAAACCAACCATTCATGTTTAAAATCATAAAATAAGTTTTGTACGTTAAAGTCCAATCTGACATAGCAGTGATGGTAACTGACGTATTCTAACAACCTTGGAATCTGACAGACAGCTGAAGACTCTTTATTACAAACAACACCTGAACGAGACCAATGTCATACTAATAAGAAATAATTATTTGCTTGGTAATATTAAATAATCATGTGATCCTTTTGATTAACTAATAGAAATAATCAGATCCGATCTCATATGATAATATTCAAAATGTATTTAATTAACACACTATTTAGCAGTAAATGTCTACACGATACAACATCCTGTCTCTCTTTATCGACCACCAAGGAGAAACATTTTCGGAAGGCAAAGGAGTAGGGACAAAAGACGGCTGCATCCCGTTACTCAGAGGTAATGTTCTAGAAGCCAAGTCTTTGTAAACAAACCTTTTGGCATAGCGCAGGTATCGTCACTCGCTTTGTAATCGCCGAGCAGTCCGGGCCTGCGTCCGTAAAGAGAAAACATATTTTTTCATTAAAATCACTGAATATTAATCGGGACCGTAAATTTTCCGTACCGGACACAATCGAGGGTTGGTCGATTTGGACCTAATCACAGGTTTAGTAATCTAAGTTCCCTAGAAAGTGAAACAGCAGCACGTGTGACATCGGATAGTGGGTTCACCCTGTTCAGTGCAGTAATGACATTATATAAAAATATTTCATTAAAATTTACGGTGGAAAATTTCAATAACGAACAATGAATCGTGACCAAGACATAACAAAAGTGACTGCCAAAAGTGGTGGCACGAAGGTACGATAGGCCTGTATCCTCAACGTTGGGTTCGGACGTCATCAAAAGTGCTTTCCAACGAAATTGCTTAACAATCAATAAAATATGTTATCAAATGAGTATAATAATACTTCCCTAAGGATTACTGTATAATTGCTGTTTTCGTAATTCAATGACAGAACATGGTATACGTTATCAATAAAGCTATTAGGTTTTGTTTTTTTTGCGTTTGTGGCAACAATAGTTATTTTAGTGCGTGAAATAATAAATAAAGAAGTATTGTATTCACACTTGTAACTTTTTATAACTGGTAGCCAAAATAAATACGTTTTTTTTTTTAACTTAGAGAAAGATCCATGCAAAATATTAATTTCAAAATGAAACGTTTTTATCTTGTAAACAGCGCTTGATCACAACCGACAATTCGGTAAGCATGACGTCATCAACCGTCCTTGTTTCGGCTTGTTCGCCAGCTTTATTTTTGAAAAAACTTATAATTTTAGAAGCTACTCAACATTTGGTCTGCACATCATATGATTTGGTGAATGGTGGCTCTTCCTAACTGTCACAATATCTCTTACCACAGGTATACTATGAGTACTGTATGTACGAAGCAAAACTAACCTTGGTAGTCAGAGGCACTGAAGGGGAACTACACCGATTATAGGCAATGTCACCAACACTATAAACACGCATGTTACCAAACAATGTTAACCTTGTGACGAGGGAAAAACATTTAAAAGTTAATTTGATCATACATTGTTTTGAAATCTAATCTTCGGTTTGAGGATAATAAACTGTACATTAAAGACGAGGTCATCTTTATTATGTGTTTGGTCTAGTGATCAGAGCTTCTGGTTACAGATTTAGAGGTTCCGGGCTTGATCCCCGACGCTTCCAGATTTTCTGTGAAGCACTGTATCTAGAACGGGGTCAACTCAGCCTCATGAGGACAAATGAGGAGCTACTTGAATTAAAAACTAGTGGTTCTGGTTTAGAAACCCGAGATTAATGGCCGAAAGGTTCGTTGTTATGACTACATTACACTCTCTACCCGCAAAATTTGGCACTATCTTCGCCAACAGGCGGCGGCTGCTCGGTTGGTTTGGCTCTATTGTGGTCTGATGCCATGGAGTTTTTTTTAATGTATCTAAGAACTCAAACTTCTCACACGTAGCTTATATAGACTTTCTTTTACAATTATTAATTCCTTTATGATGTTGAGTATTGGGCCGCAACAAAACTTCGCTACTCTGTTTGTTACTTGTTGAAGTTTCTGTGATAAGTTAATTTTAGTTGTAGCGGGATATGTGCCTACCCACCCCCTGGATTTCAACAAGCGAGTGTGAAAGAGGCCTACCTATGCCACAATCAACATAGGACCGACGTCTTTACTTTTCCACCGGAAGAAACTGGTCTAAGGATTCGTATCACCCAGTAAAAATCATCAACCTCGTCTAGGTTTGAGCCCCCAACCATCGTGTCCTGAGACGAGATACTTACCCCAAGGTCCCTGAGGTCGACCCATATAGATTTAGCCTTAAATAAATCAAGATGTATGGGTCTGAATATGGAATATTCCTGTGAAGCTAAGTAGTAATATCGTTGAGGCAAAAGTCACAGTTTCTTGATTTTAATCAAATGCTTTAATAAAATTATTCCATGTAAATAAATATGCTTACATGTTTTTTTTTATGTAACTAAAGATTTTAAGTTGTTAATTGCCAGTTTCACCCTAATTTGGTTGTAAGTAATAGTTTATTGAATTGATAAACCCTTAAGCATCGTGGTTTGAATCCATGATAGGTTCAATGAGATTTTTTCCCCTCCAAAAAATTCCCTCCCTTCAAATTCGGGAACTCTTTCACTAAATTCTGACTTCCATCTTACTACTCCGATAGTGTGAACAGTTTGGATAGTATGATTTTGCTATAAAGGACCTTTAAAAAAATTGTTTTGCTGTCAAAATTGATAACATTTCACTTTTATTACTAATGTTTTAGTAAAGCGTCACTCTCACAATAGACTTGACTGAAGATGAGAGGGATATTGGTGTTCGATTTCTGGTCAGGTGTATTGAGGGTGGAATGGTGGTGCAATTCCTTTAAATTCAGCTTTCCTCATCCCTAACTCACTAGCGTAAGTAGAACACATTAGTATAACCTGAACAGGTAGTAAGACGTGGGGATTAAAAAAAGTGTTATTTTATAGGTATTTATAATATGTATCGAAATTAATGTCTGCAAATAACAGAACTAGAAGTGTGAATAAATTAAATTATATCTAATAACTTTTATAGGTATTAGATAAGGCATCGGGATCAGTTCCAAACTCAAAGGGTTGGCAAATGTGTCTATGAGCCTGATTGCCATCGAAGGCTGGGATGATGATGATTATGATATGATTATTCTGCGGGAAAAGAGCACTGTTAGGTTAGAACGAGGGTCGTCACGTCGCACGACGAGGATGCTATAATTCTAGGGAGTACCGACGTGTGAGTATCAAGAGGTCATCCCCCTTCACAAGAAGAACGAAGGTCCTTTCGGGCGTTGCTGATCCAAAGGCGCGCTCCTCCACTTGAAAGACAATTAATGAGACAAAAGTCAGATATAATTTTATTTTTTTAATAAAAACATGTTCTTGAAAAGGATATGAATCTTTGACCTTTAATTTCAAATGTAGGCCTACACTCCGTTTTACCCTGAAAGGTCTTCTTCTTGGACTACACTTGAATTAGTACATAGGCGTATAGGCCAAATGAGTAAGAAAAGAAGCTAAACAATAAACTAAAAAAAGTGTATACTACTTAAGGACGTTGCCTAACTGTGACGTCACGGCAAATCAAGATAGGATTTCCCATGTAAATGAATTTACATTTTACTCGGTGAATTTTAAAGATATAACGTTAAAATAAAACACATAAGCTCTTAACTAATTATAAAAATAATCCTACAGTGTCACAAAATTATTATTTTTATCTTGAAGTAGTTTTTATGTAAATTTATTTTTCTATAAATCCTCTACAACCTAGGATATTTGGCTTGGTCCCCAAAATGGTCTGTAGGAGTCTTCTTGCCAGGATGTAGATTAAAAAAGTCCTTGGTAGCAAATGTCTATCTAAAATAGGAAACAAGAAGAAGGTAAAATTAAAAACAAAGTCAATGTTTTCAAGGCACAAATATTAAAGTGACTGTGTAAACTCGTTAAAGGAAGAGGGGAGAGGTATCATCATGTAGACAAGAGATCTCTCAGGGTGAACTTATAATTTTCTTCCCTCTATTTTTATTTTGTACAGTGACGTCCGAGTGTGATAGTGCTTAGACTGCTTAGGTCCGTCAAGTTAAGATGCAACCCGCTTCGCAAAATAGATTCGAAATCTCCAAGTAGGCAACGTCGTTAAGCTTTTTTTTTAAATGCCCGTTACCGTTTGGAAATAGTTGCTAAAGAGACTTGTTGACCTGTCAGTAAAAGGTCAAGTTTGTTCTAAATGCATTAAAGTTGTTCTGCCAACTCTAATAAATATATTTTCTTATCGAAAAGCTGTGTTAAGAACCCTTTAGACGACAAGGAAGACTGGGGATTATTCTTAAATTTTGTGCCGTCTGACTGGAATTTAAAAGCTAGTATCATTCTTCATAGCTTTTATGGGCATACAAATTTTAAAAAAATTGCTGGGTATAGACCACTTCAAATAGTTTCTGGAGGTATCTTATTTACCAATATTTTCCGCCAGGCAAGAACCACATCAAATAGCTTCTAAACACATGTAATTAATAAAAATCCTGGCAAGCACCACCACTCTTTAATAGCTTCTAGAGGTATCCAAATAAAATAAAAATTGGGGGAGGATTGTTCACATCTTGAAATAGTAGTATAATTTTCCTAAATCTCATAACTTTTATATCTTAAGAGCTTCTTCCTTAAAGAATCGAACCGTAGGCTACCTAAATTCTATGATATCTGCGGTTTAGCACAGTGGTATTAAACTTAGGGTACGCGTACCCCAAGTTGTACAGTACATGATGATACCCAAGGGGGTTCGTAACACTTAAAATAATAAATATATTATTTAATGGTAAACACTGAATAATCAGGGCCAGATTTAGGGCTAGCCACAAAAGACCCAAACGTAAGGATGTACAATCTGAGGGAGCCATTTTCTCAATATCTCTTTTTCCCTCTATCCTAGATGTAGATGAGAGAATATGTGTAATTTGCATTACTCACCAACAACTTTCAGGATACAAATATGAAGATAAATTGTACCTGGGCGTGTTTGTCGAGCAACCGGCCCCATGGTGTGATGGTCAGTGCACCTGGCTACGAGATGGGAGTCCTGGGTTCAAATCCCGGCGGGTATCTTAAGTATTTTTCACGAAAGAGGAAATAGCCCAACGGTCACCATGGTTTGGTTAGTTAAGCTTAAGTTAGGCTTAAGTGTTTCCACTGGTTCCACACCCTCACTCTCACTACCACCATCATTTCATCTCATCGGAACATGGAAAGAGCCTCCACGGAAAGGATGTACGATTAGTACATTCGCGCACATCTCGATGCCCCTAGTAGTTTTGATTCACTATCCTGAGATAACATTTAGAAATATACACAATTAATAGACCCAATGGCTCTAACTGAAAGTTTCTGAACCGAACTTTCCATGTGAACACCGTACGTGAGGTGGGAAACACTGTTGCCACTAAGCTGCTGCCGTCCCCATTGTATGCAGATGAAGGGAGCAGTATATTTCATGTACACTACCGAGATTGTGTTTCAGCGTAGCGGCTTACAAAGTGTGAACTGTGCTGGTGAATTAAAAATAAAGTTAAAATGTTATACATATATATTTCTTTCTCGCTATCTTACAGGTAGAGAAAGTATTGTGATCGTAAAAAAATCGAACTCAAGATTTTGATGAATCTCGACGTTTCGTGACCCCCACCCCCACCCGAATCCAAAAAAGTTGTTTTTGAATATCTGTCTGTTTGTCTGTCTGTACCTCCGACTAGAGCCTAAATTATTTTACAGATCGGGCTAAAACTTGGTATCTAAGGTTTTTATAGGGCTGCCCCTAGGGGTTTTTGGAATAGGATATTTAACCCTAAAATTAAGTGTAGTTTACTGAAGGGCAAAGAGAAGAAAAGTCTATTTCCTCAAAATCGGCTCCAATGATTTTGATTAAATTTAATTTAAAAACATTCATAAATATTCCAAACAAAATGGCTACTTACAATATTTCGGCAAAATTACTTTAAGGGCTCAGGTCTGATAAGTAAATTCTCGTTTTTTATCATATCTCCGAAACAATATGAGATATGTTATTATTATTATTATTATTATTATTATTATTATTATTATTATTATTATTATTATTAGCACCGCGTCNACGCAAATGTGTAATGGTAGGGTGATTGTGAGATGATATGGAGGACCTACAGTTTAACGTGGAATCCGAACCACGGTGGAGGCCTGGCATTCCTCACATTCACAAGATGTCTTGTCAGAGAATATGAGATATGGAATTACTTAAAATTGCAGATGTGTAGGTATACCTATTTAAAATACAAATATTTTATTCGAAATATATTTTTATAAAATCAATAGCTCTCAAGCTATATGCAAATGTATATATTTTTAACTTTTCGAACACTGAAGGTAAAGTATTGCGACAGCAAAAAAAAAAATCTAGCCCGAAATTTTGATGGATGTCGACGTCTCATGACTCCCAAACCCTAAAAATTGGTACTAATATCAATGTTAAATTTCTGTTAACTGATTTTATGAAACAGATTTTTTTTAGACAACCAACGATTATGTTTAAAATAAAGGTCTGGGAAATGCTTTACAAGCTAAATAACACTTATTAATTACTATTTTTGTTTAGAAAAAAAATATTTAAGAGTAGTTTACTAATAACTAATTTTTTGAGATTCGACATTTAGCTACAAGGGATGTGTGTTTAAGATTATAATTAAGAATGTATATATAAAAAAATATTAAGAGTACCAGTAATTAATTAATTACTGATTTTAGAAAGATTTATTTTATTTTTAAATAATTCTAAACATTTTGTTCAAAATCTACACTTGAATATTGTTTAATATCACTAATAAACAAATGTTTGGTTTTAGAGTAAAGCTTAGTTAAGGGTAGTTTAGTAATAACTTGTTTTTAATATTTATTTATACAACATAATAGCTTATATGAGAAACTATACAATAGGGTCGTACCCTTTTTTCCAAAGTGAGGTATTGTCACTGAGACATAGGCGCTTGATCTTAGTCATTGTTTAAACTTTCTAACTTTTTTTAATTTTAGATAACATAATTATTACATATTTGTATGAATATAAATAACGGCTAAAATGAATGAGTTGCTCAAAACTGATAATTGTTCTTTCATATTCTCTCCAATATATATCCTCCTTTAGTTTTATCTACCAGTTCCTCCCCTGTATATTTCCTCCTCGAGTGGTCTCTTCTTCATATGCATCTACCAGTTCATCCCCTGTATATTTCCTCCTAGAGTGGTCTCTTCTTCATATGTATCTACCAGTTCCTCCCCTGTATATTTCCTCCTAGAGTGATCTCTTCTTCATATTTATCTACCAGTTCATCCCCTGTATATTTCCTCCTAGAGTGATCTCTTCTTCATATTTTTCTACCAGTTCCTCCCCTGTATATTTCCTCCTAGAGTGATCTCTTCTTCATATGTATCTACCAGTTCCTCCCCTGTATATTTCCTCCTAGAGTGATCTCTTCTTCATATGTATCTACTAGTTCCTCACCAGTCTATATCCTCCAAGCTCTTGTCTCCCTCCAACCACATACCACCAATCACACGATCTCCTGGAAGGTGTCGATGACGTCACTCACAGCAGTGAGAAACGCGCCCATGTCTGGACGGGGAACAAGTCGACCATCACCTCCGTTAGTTCCAGTGCTGGACATCCCTTCGAGCAATTCGGGAACACACTGTAACAAATACACTCACTACCATCTATCAGGGAATTTCATGGTTGCTATTGGCAAACAGTGTTGTCATTCTATTGTTTCCGTGTGTTCAAGCTTCCCTTAAATATAAGAAAAATTACGCAACGCTGGTTCATATATGCTGACAGTAGCTTCTCCTAAGCCACAGCACACTAATGTCCAACATAACTGAAAGCGAGGAGATTTAGAAACTGTTAACCGAGGGAGAGCAAGGATAAAACTTTTCTCCATAAGACCTGCAGTTATCTCTGAGGTTATATACAGTATAAAAGCTTTTATTTTCCAAGTAAGTTAACACAGAACGTTGATTATCCAGAATATAGAAAACATAATGTTTAATGCCTGTTAAATTGTCTTTAAAAATCATCAAACTTTATTCGAACATGAATCCTCAAACCAGCATTCTTGGCTACGCCACAACCTAACTTGAAGACTTTTTTTCCTCCGTGTCTTACTACCCGTTTAGGCTGTTCACAATTTTTTTTTAACTAACGGGTATAGAGATGAGGAAGCTATAATGTAAAGTAGGTGTACTAGCATTTGAGTATAAGTAGAGTGGCTAACCATTTAAGAAAAACACATCAGTACACCCCGCCAGGATTCTAACCTCAATCACTCCGTCAACAATAAACCAGACAAGTCAAGACTGGTGCCTTAGTCCACATGACCACCGTTGCGGGTTAGCTTACTTTGAAAAAAATATTTCTAGTTTTGTACGTTTACTTTATATTAATTCTAATTTTGATATTAACATAACATTCTCCCATGATACAACACATGTCAACGTCCAACCAAGAAACCATTAACCTGCTAATACTCTCACGATATATATCGGCAACTTAAAACATGGCAAATTGATATGGTTGATGACTAATATTTATAGTATAGCACTAGAAGGGTTCTAACATAATCTTTTTTTTTAAATCGAAAGATTTATTCAGTATCATATAAACTAGTTCTTCGTTTTACTAACCACACGAATGCATCTTATTTGTATGCAGCGTTTTCTCTGTAAATAAGTGTTTTGTTTATTTGGATCTTCCTGATTATTTCCTAGTTTATAAATTGAAATTACAAGCTTGACGGCTAAAAAAAACCTTTAGGTGTTCAACTGGTATTTTTACTCATTAAGAACTTACGTCAACTGGTATTTTAACTCATTAAGAACTTACGACAACATGATTATTGCGAAGTGAAACCAATATCAAACAGCTTAAAATATAGCTTAAGTCCTGTACCATCAAGAGTAAATTTACTAAACTAACATTACACTACCAACTGGTATCCACCGACAGATCTTAGAAGCCCGGATTTAAGCCATGGCGATGCCAAAATAATGGTTCTAATGTAATGGGTGTGTCCTTGTACTCGAATAAGTGGATTAAATCCGTGGGCGCTATAGTTGGGTTCGTCTTAGGTTGCTTGACTAAGTTAATCGTATATTTATTTATTTATTTTCAACAACTCACGGTAATTTACATAGTTCTGATTTTTTTTTCTAAACTTGGTACCCGCTTTGGAGGGGTCATGGTCTAATGCGCTACTCTCACAGAAGACCAGACTGCCGAAGACGGGGAGATCGAGGTTTGAATCTCGTTCGTGTATACTGAGGGTAGTTTTTCCAAAATGGTTTTCCACTTTCCCTCCACGCAAATGCGGTTACACTTCCTATAAATATAACCTTCCTAACACCTAAAACCATTAACGTAATTAGTACATAAGCTTACAACTCGAACGGGTAGTAAGACATGGTGATATGGGCAAAAAAATCGGTTTATTTGCAAGCATTGAAATCACTATTTTACCATCATTTATTATTATCATTAGCACCGCGTCTTACTACCCGTGCGGGTTATACGCACTTACACTAATGTGTGATTGTGAGGTTAAATGGAGGACCTACAGTTTAACATGGAACTCGAACCACGGTGGAGGTCTGGCACTCCCCACATTCATAACTTGTGATTAATACACATCTTGTCAGAGATGAAGTAAAGGTTTGGTGATCAGATAAATCTGTGCCGGAACCAAGGATTGAACACTGAACCTCAGCACAGAAGTCTTACACCTTACCCCTAGACCATCCAGGTCACCGCCATTTTTATTTAGTTTTGTAGTATTTATAGTCTAGCCTTGGAGTCAACCATCACCCTGCTTACGAAATAATAAGCAGTTCAGGTTGAATAGGGGATTGGCTTACCTCCGAATCTTGACCATACATATGGCACTTAAATTACTCACTGTAATTACATTCTTAAATAGTTCCAGCTTTCACGGGCATTAAAGTCATTGTAAGTGTTTACTAACGCTTGGTTTATTTATTAATTTATGTTTTACCAAGATACAAAATAATTATTTTGAATAACTCTGAGTATTTCCGAAATCAGAGTCAATTCAACTAGGCCAGAGGCAGGGAAAAGGGACGAGAAGTGGGGGGAGGGAGGGGGGCAGCGAAAAGACATGGAGTTTTCTGAAAAATTCTGAGTTCATTAAAAAAGTATAAAAAATTATTGTTTAAATATTGGCCTAAATAAAACTGCAGTTGACAAATAATAAAAGCTAAAATATAAATAATTTAAGATTGATTTATTAGCCACCCAAAGGTAAATAGTATGGGCCAGTGATGGGGAACGTGCGGCTATTTGAGGACTTCATTAAGGCCTTTTCACATATTTTGTAAATTATGTATCTTGATCGTTTTAAATTAAACATTCCCAAATGGATGTATTTTAATTAATTGAAATAAAAAATTACAATTTTTGAACGAATAATGTTAAGACTTAATGAATTTTATTGATCTATTTATCTCTCTATTTATGGTTGGTGCACTATCATATTTAACAAAATTTATTGAACATGAATGTTGCTGCCTTATGGGGCATCCGTGAAATTACACGTGACCTTTGAATGCCAAAGGTTTACTCACCCCAGGTAAGTATAGGCTATATTTTTTTAACACACACAAATACAACGAAATGAGTGAATATAATAGTTAAATGTTTTAGGAAATAAATTTCGGTGCTAAGTGGTTGTCTTTTTCTTTAGTATCTTGTATTACTAATCGTTTGGGTTATACGCTTATGTTCGAATTACTATAATGGTTTTAGGCATAAGAAGGGTTATATTTATAGGAAGTGTACCCACATTTGCGCGGAGGAATGGTGGAAAACCAATTAGGAAAAACCACCCTCAGTACACCCGACCTATATTCGAACCTCGATCTCCACGTCCTCGGCAGTCTAGTCTACTGCGATAGAAGCTCGTCAGACCACGCGGCCACCGAAGCGGGTTGGTTGTAATTGAACGCCGACCTCGCGAGCTGAGGGTCAAGCACACAACCATGATTAGAAGTATCGACGCGAGAGGTGGATGGGTCATGGGAACCAGCGGCGTCTCATCCTCCAAGTGCTGTTGACACGAGCGAGAGGGGAAGAGGGGGCTGTGTCTGCAAGAGAAGGTTCAAGGCTGTAGCGGTAGTAACCTTCTACCCACAACCGCCGCGGAGCGACTGCACTGCATCCAGTCTGGGAACCCAGAGTGGGAGGGACGATGGCATCTTTTAGCAGGACGTGTCAGGACCTCCTCTATCGGGTCAACCGGGGTGTCATCCGTCCCACGTGGAGTTCACACAGGATGGACTGCCTGGTTGGCTTTTGTGCACTGCAGTCCTATTTTCATAGGAAGAGCATTTTAGAAAATACAAACCGGTTTTGATGCGGTCAACATTGATAGCATATATGATATATGTATACAACCACTAGTAGTTCTGTAAACAGTGAACTTCACTACCTCCATGTTATTATATTTACTACAGTCTTACTAGTAGTTCTGTGAACAGTAGACCTCGCTACCTCCATGTTATTATCGTTACTACAGTCTTACTAGTAGTTCTGTGAACAG
>CABFVX010000150.1:425716-443754 GCA_902151425.1 Timema shepardi | reverse complement strand
ATTTATCAAAATAAAATATGTTCCTCTTGTGACCTCATGGTTATTATTTTTGGGGCCCGCTTCCTGACCTCTGTGTGAGCGTCACACTGAAATGAGCACTACGACATATCTGACTACCCGTAAGCACTTAGATAATCGTCGCGGATTTGTTATTTCTTCTTTGCCTCCAGAAAATGTTGAAAAGAGTCAGACCCTAATGATTGACAGGTGTTGACTTTGGAACCTAGGACATTGTATGTTTGATTTCTTACTGTTCCAAATATAACATCATCTGGTGGGCAGATGGTTGGAAAACATTCAATGTTGATACAATGACGCAATACACGTTGACGTTGGAATCAGGAATTTCTTAAAACCTGAAATGTCATATCAAGTACACTTGTACGTTCTTCTTAACAGGGAATCGAACCTAAATTCATAACCAAAATTAACAGTTATTTTTACAGACCTGGAACAGGAATAATTAAAATAAATTGCTTAAGTACCAGAATCGGAACTGAAATCGATATATATATATATTTAGGTTCATAAATGTTCTTATCGGTCCTTAAATTATTATTTTTTAATTGCATTTTATACCATGTTTTCTTCAATTTAATCTTATTTTGATTGATCTCTTTTTCCTTTTCTCCAGATTTTTTGTAAAACTCTGACGTATTACTTTATATAGGCCTATAAATATTCGAGGATTTTAATCTCTGGTTCAAAATTCAAATCCTCAAAAAAGGTTTGTTTTTTTTTAATTTTGAAGTGAAATTGGTTTTAAAGCTCTAATACGTCCTATTGGTGACTCAAAACCAATTATGATTATAATATGATGAACTCAACAACCGGCTCCAGGTCAGTAATTTAACACTTAACGTAATGTATGAATGCTATAAATAGTGGATTATAAGAAAGAATGTTAATATTGAGCTACGATTTGTATTTTCTATTATTTTTTATATTGGAGATTCCTATTCGAAAAATAGTAGCTTCAACCAAACTCAAATATATATATATATATATTTATATTAGAGTTTGCTCGAAGCTACTATTCAATGGATTCTAAGGATTCTATGATTCAAGGGTCCATCCCTAATATGTATAACAATATATATAGGTGTGAAATGTGAAGTCTCTTAACTTAAATGACAAAAAAAATGGGGTGTTAAAAAAAATTCTTAGAAAAATATTTGGCACAAAAAGGGAAGAGGATACTGGGGGATTTAGGAGGTTATATAATGATGAGTTACATAACCTTTATTCATAACAAGATATTGATAAGATAATTAAGTCTCTAAAATTACTGTTGGCAGGATATGTAGCGTGAATGGAAGAATTTAGAACGTGCTCAGGTTACAGACTGGTAAATCCAATGTTAAGAAAACATTGGGAAGACCTAGACGCAGATGGGAGGATAACATTAGAATGGACTTGATAGATATGGGATATAAGGTGGTGAACTGGATAGAACTAGCTCTATATATGTAAGTGGTGTAGTGAGGTGGACTGGATAGTATTAGCTCAAGATAGGGATATAGTGTAATTGATGGGGACTGGATATAACTAGCTCTATATAGGGATAGATAGTGATGAGTTGGACTGGATAGTATTATCTCAAGATAGGAATATAGTGTAATTGAGGGGAACTGGATAGAACTAGCTCAAGATAGGGATAGGATGTAATAAGATGGGCAGGATAGAACTAGCTCAAAATAGGGATAGGATGTAATAAGAGGGGCAGGATAGAACTAGCTCAAAATATAGATAGTGTAATGAGGTAGACTGAATAGAACTAGCTCAAGATATAGATAGGGTGTAATGAGGGGGACTGGATAGAACTATATCAAGACAATGATAGGGTGTAATGAGGTGGACTGAATATAACTAACTCAATAAAGGGACAGGGTGTGATGTGATGGACTGGATAGAACTGCCTCAAGATTGTAATAGGATGTGATGAGATGGACTGGATATAACTAGCTCAAGATAGGGATATGATGTGGTGAGGTGGACTGGCTCAAGATAGGGATGGGATATGATTTGGTGGACTGGATAAAACTAGCTCAAGATAGGGATAGGTGGCGTACTTTTGTTAGTTGGGCAATAAGCCTTCGATTTCCTAGTGTCAATGAGTGGGTAAGTATATATAGCTTTGAATTTGTTATAAAATACGTTATAGCTACTAAATTAAATAAAAATAACCCAAAACATAGCCGGAACTTTAAAATGTTTACTTGAAAGACCAGAATAAGAACTATAACCGATAAATATATTTGTTTGAATCTCCACTTCTGAATGTACGATACATGCATGCATGCATACATGTGGTATTTGTGCAACGCTTCACCTATTACCCTATGTGTCATCCATAAACCAGGCTACGATGTTGAGAGGGTTGGAGGGGAGAAGCACTAATGTCTACATGGAGTTACATGGGGAGAGGGTGGGTACAAAACAGTGTTACCTAATACATATCTAATAAGGAATGCAATGTGGTATTATGTACTATTGTAAGCTTTCATATACATGCCGTGTATACTACTATTTGAAAAGTAATATATTCATAAATGCACTTTGTAAGAATTAAAATAATTTTAAAAAGACTGTTAAGTTTCCAATTATTTGTCTATATGTGTATTTAAGATAAAACTAATAAAGTATTGTTATAAAGTTCCTCGAAATAATTATATTCAAGATTTAAGTTGAATTCTGAGTAGTATTAAAACTTGTACCTCTTGTAGTGTCACAAAAATTTCCTTATGGTTTAATGACAGTCCATCTGGATGTGAAAAGTTACGTAACAAAGGTTGGAAGAAGGGACGGGTCATGATAAATATCAAATTAGTGTTCCAAGTTGGAAGAAAATGGTAAAAAAAAGTTATAAAAATCCTTACGTGGTTTAGGGATCACTCCTAAATTATATACATTACGGCTTCGCTATTTACAATTTGTAAATGTTGATATTATAATCCTCGAAATAAATTAATTTTGTTTTAATATTGTTATGGGTTGGTTAGTGTTTTGGGAATCATTTTCAAAAGGAATCGCTTCATTATTAAATATATATTTTATATTAATATTTTAAAAGTTATTGTGATGTTTAGAATAAAGAAATAAGATTGGGCACAGTAGGTAGCCTTCTATCTTTGACTTGATACCAATGTTTTTATCCATAAAGATAAATATGAGAACATGCTATGAGCTTATCTTCTCAGATAATTTCTAAGATTATGAATAAAAGAATCAAACAAAAATAACATAAGGTTGCATGATGTGTTTGCATTTTACTTAGATTTTTTTTTCCATTTCATCCAAACTAATAAAAAAAAACAATGAAACCTCCACTTTTTTAATCGCGGCTTCTTACTACCAGTTCAGGCTATACACCTTTGTACTAATTACGCTAATGTTTTAGAGATAAGGAAGGTTACATTTAGAGTAGGTGTATCCGCATTTGATTGGAGGGAGAGTAGAAAACTATTTAGGAAAATCCCCCCGAAATGGTCTCGAGTCCCAATCTCCTTGTCATAGGCAGTCTAGACTATTGAGAGAGTGACGCCTTAGACCATGCGGCCACAGAAGCAGGCTAATTTTAGGTTGTTGCAAAGTTAAACCATTATTTGACTCAAGCTAACAACACACATGTGTTAGCACGCATTAAATACTTGTTTACAATCTAATTTTTATAGAAATGAACTTTTCACTTTCTTGCGACACCACGCAAGTAGGGATGTGAAAAAATTATCGATATTATTCTTTTTTTACTCTTTACTTTTTTCCGGTACTTGTACTGATATTAGTACTCACACTCCGGTATCGGATCGGTATCGAAAGAAACAACTTTTTTGTTATCTTCACTCATATTGGGGGTTAAATGTTTACTGTGACTAAAGAAGGGGAAAAGATAGATTGAAAAAATGTATTACTAATCATATTTCTCTATTAAATAACTTTCCATCAGCTACATTTCCATAGCCATTGAAAGCTGGTATGGTATAACCTTTTATAATTTACAAAATACAATAAGGGGCCTATTATCTATCATTCCTTCCAAATTCCAACACATAAACTAGACGCAAAAGATCTAAATATATTATAATATGGTTAAATCATTATAATTTTCAGTGTTTAAATAAATATGAATATACAATTATTATCATACAAAAGTTGAAGTTATTACTTGATAAAAATAAATTTCCAAATTAAAATTTAGATACCGATACTTACTTGTATCGATACTTTTCTTTCAATACTAGTATGGTATCGATATTCTTCCTCCGATACTTTAAATGAGTACAGTATCGATATTTTTCTTTCTATACCACATCTTTACCCACCTACGTGGAGAATCTTCCGGAAAATTCTCAACTCTTAGTCTCATTCCATCCGTTCTGATTATTTCTCGCGCTTTACGTCTTAATATCCATCCAGGATATTCACGTTTACACACCAATGTGACAATAATGTGTAGGTTTTAAATCAGTGATTCTCGAACTGTGTGCGGCAAACCACTTAAAGGTTTACCATCAAATGTGTATCAATGTGTTAACATAATTTATCCTAAAATTGAGATTTCCAACTCTTACGAACATCAAATAAAAAATTAAAAAATGAGGAGGGGGTGAAACTTAGTGAACTCAAACAGAAAATGACTGTCAACAAGTTCAAGTTTAACATAAAAATACCGATTTGATTTATTAAAGATTACAGTTTTGTTTATTATTACTATATTTTACTTTACGATGGAGGTAAGAAAATTTTCACCTACACAAACTCAGCCCTAAAGTATGAGGGAAGAATGACTCTGAGTTCTTGGGTAATCCTGGATAGCTCAGTGGTAATAGCATTGGTGTAATAAGCCAAAGGTCCCGGTTTCTCTCTTCATGTCTAGGATTCATTTTTTTACCAATGAAAAATCTAAAATAATGTCAAGAAAAAAAAATTACAAATATTTATTTTATATAATTAACAAATAAAAACATACGTATTTTACGTTATTGTATAAACGATGTTTGCCTTTTGCGCGAAGAAAAGTATTGCGTTTCAATACAAATGTTATTTGAAACGGCAAATGACAACTCTTATAGTAGCCAAAACAAATCCGGCTATCTCCTGCTATAAAAAATATAAAAATAGAAGAAGAAAATAGAAAACATACTTCTCGAGAAATTTAAATCCCGAGTGTGAGTATGAGTTTATAAGAATGAGGTTGTTCTATTTAATAATATGTATTCAATCCTAATAATATCGGTACAGTATTGCGGTGCGTGATCCAACAAGAGACAGAAACTTTNCCCCCCCTGGCTTAAAGGGAAACTGCACTGGATGAAAAAAACTAATTACTTTAGATCAGGGCTACATATTTACATATGATAAGAATTATAAAAACTATAGCGATATAATCGTGAGGAGAAAAATGCATGAGAGGAAATAATAGGTAAACATTTTTGGAAAAAAATTCTGGTATGTTTACTTGCATTCATTTGAATCTTACAGTTTATAATACACAATATCTAATAAGTCATGTAATTTATAATTATTGTGAAAGAAATATCAAAGTTTTTGGTATTGTTTGGACTACATTTAATCATCAAGGGACAAACAAACGTCTTCGTTGCACGAATACAAAACTTTCTTCTATTTGTTTATTAATTATTTATTACTTTTTCCCTTCTTTACCCGCTGCGGGGGCCACGTGGTCTAACGCGCTGCTCCCACAGTAGACTAGACTGACGAAGACGAGAAGATCCGGGTTCGAGGCTAGTTGGGTGCACAGCGGGTGGTTTTTCCTGAAATGGTTTTCCACTAACCTTCCATTGAAATGAGGGTGCACTTACTCTCAATTAAACCTTCCTAATCTATAATCCATTAGTATGGTTAGTAGATAAGCGTATAACCCGACGCGGCGCTAAAAAAAATATGCTTCTTCTTTTTCGGCTTCTTCGCACACAAGTACCAATATTATTAAACCATATATTATGGAGTTATCTCTTCTAATGCACTACAACTTTCCTCTTCCCTTGATTAAAGAGTCCAAATACCGCGCTTCGGAACAGATTTGATTCGACTTCCGCACTTCGGCTTGGTGGGAGCTAGCATTAACAGCCCTCACAAGTTGCAGATGGCAGTGGTATCTGATAGCTCATGATATCTCTTATTTAACACCGCGTCTTACTACCCGTTAGGCTTAAGCACTTATATAATAATCACACAAATCGCTTTAGAAATTTTTAAGGTTACATTGAGAGGAAGCTATCACGCATTTGCATGAAGGAAGAGTAAAAAAAAAAATATTTTTGAAAAACCACCCTCAGTACACCCGACCGAGATTCGAACCTCAATATCCCCG
This sequence comes from Timema shepardi, assembly GCA_902151425.1. NCBI lineage: Eukaryota > Metazoa > Arthropoda > Insecta > Phasmatodea > Timematidae > Timema > Timema shepardi. The sequence goes on along the minus strand of CABFVX010000150.1, from coordinate 437,420 downwards.
TCATCTGCAGTTTAGTCCAACACGATAGTAATGCGTTAGACTATGAGGCCAACGAAGTGGGTGCTCACGATATCAATTGATCGATTATTTATGTATTTCCACACATCAATCACAGACTCAGCCTTAAACTATGAGTGCAGAATGACACCAAGGAAGGGAAGAACCCTGGATAGCTCAGTGGTAGAGAATTGGTTCGCTAAGTCAAGGATCCCGGATTCAATTACCGTGTCCATGTGTCATTTTTAATAAAAATTGTAATTAATTTAGAATAGGCCTATTATATAAATCTAGGTAACACACACAAAGTTAATGTTTCCAATTGATAGGATCAACTATGTTTTATTTTATTGGTCAAGTTAGCTTAGCGTTAGTCTGCCAGACTCTCATCTCTAGAGGAAGAGTTTTAAATCTTGGCCCTAGTGCGTTACAGGAGGTGTTTTTTTCTTCATAATAGTTTTATATCAACTCTCTAGTCAAGTGTGAGTGGAAGTTTAAATAATAATTCATTCTTTCACCCATTGTCTTTAGATTAATTATCGTAATCTGCTGATAGACCAAAGAGACAGGACAAGTAGAGCTGGAACAAAAGCATTTTTAAGAACTGCTACCAACCTCATTGGCCGGACGGTCTAAGGCATCCTTCTCGTGGTGGACTGTCAGAATTACGGGTAAATTGGGGTTTGAATCCCAGTTAGGTTCACTGAGGGTGGTTTATCCTAGATAGTTCCACAATCTCCTTCCATGCAAATACGAGTAGATTACATCTAAAAAGATTCCTTCCTCATCCCCAACCCGTTAGAATAATCATCATAGAACTGTACGTATAACTTTAACAGCTAGTAAGGCGCGTTGATGAAAAAAAAAGTTTTAAATTATTATTATTTTTATTTTTACGTGGACAAAACATGGGGAAGAAAACGTAGACTAAAATAACCACTCGCTCGTTCATGGGTTCATAAAAATACATTCATTTATATATAGGTAAATTACCTCTTTATAATTTTCGTAAAATAAAGTTTAAATGAAGTTTGTGGTCTAATACGGATTCCGTAAAGTGAGATGCGGCCTTACAATGCCAAGAGATCTCCCCCTCCCCGTATTTACGCATTCGACCACCACTTCTTGTGAACAAAAACTATTTCTTGGCGTCCCACTGATAAAACTTGTGTGTTGTATCATACGTACCAAGGATTACATGAGTATGGGGCAAACCTCATATATTTTATGACACATAAATAATATCCGTATGTGTATGTCTGTCATAAAATTATGTACACACACCTTTAGTAAAGGATGGGGATGTGTTAAAATATCCTCTAGTGGCGCCATCTCGCCCCACCATTCGATCGAGGTCAGGGCTAGGGTTTTTTAAGAGCCCGTCTCACCCTTTGGATAATAGCTCGAGCCAGACGTTGCAGCATGGTGCGGTTTTCTGTAATCTACATTAAAAATATATTAAAATCAAGGGTCACCTGGTGGACTAGGGGTAAGGTGTTAAACTTTTGTGCTAGGGGTCCGGGGTTCAATCCTCGGTCCCAGCACAGATTTATCTGATTGCCAAACCCTTCCTTCACCTCTGACAAGACGTGTATTAATCACATCTTGTGAATGTGGGGAATGCCAGGCCTCCACCGTGGTTCGGATCCCAAGTTAAACTGTAGGTCCTCCATTTCATCTCACAATTATCCTACCATTACATATCAGCTTTAAGTGCGTACAACCCGAATAGGTAGTAAGACGAGGTGATAATAATAATATTAGAATCAAAACTCTTGAAACAGTTTTACCATATTTTTAAAATAAATTCAACAAAACTGAAGAATAATTACTTTGGTCCAAAAAGGGATGAAGATACTGTGAAGTAGAGGAGGTTACAAAATGATGACATACATAACCTGAATTTATCACAAGACATTGTTAGGATAATCAAATCTCGCAGATTACGTTGAGGAGGACATGCAGCGTGAATGGAAGAATCTAGAACCTTGTTCAGGGTACTGGCCGGTAAACCCGATGGGAAGAGACCATTGGGAAGATCTAGACGCAGAAGGGAGGATAACATTAGAATGGACCTAGAAGAGATAGGATGTAGTGAGGTGGACTGGATAAGTGCAAGGTATGGATAGGATGTAATAAAGTGGACTAGCAATGTGGCAATGTTTGTTCAATTCCTAATGCCATAGATTAAATAAGTATCGTCTACTGTTTTAAGAATAACAATTATGTTTAACTCGTGGATTTAGTTACACTTATATCTCAGACATGTCACGAACGTGAGGCTGATATTACCAACCTACATGTGGCCATCCTCACCAATTTTCTTCGATCCACTCTACTTCTGTTGTGTGCTTTTCTATACACTTCTTACTACCCGTCCGGACTCTCCAAATTCTAATGGGGTAGAGATAATGAAGGTTGAATGTAGAGTCAAATGTACTCACCTTTTAGTGGAGGGAGAGTCGGAAACAACCTAGAAAAAAATCGTACAGTGCACCAAAAAGAATTTTTCTCTCTGAAACCTTAAAATAGAAACATTTACTAATAACCAGCAGGATTTGTTAAAATATATAATAAACCGTGTTGCATAAATACTCCATCAAAAAGCATTAATGAAACAATATACACTATTACAGAAACATTGAGAAAAGAGGAATAAATATGTCCGTTAAATAGCATAGCGATCAATTTCACAATTCAAAGACTATAGTAAAAATATGTTTATTTGATTATAGATTAAAGCTATTGGATTTATAAAACTATAGCAATTAGAAGATGTTTATTTTTAATAATACTACAACTTTACAATGATAAGCTATTTCGTATCACTAGTTAGGAAGAAATCTATCCATATTTTAAGTGCCCTCAATTACATTTTCATTTAAAATAATTAGAACTGCCATTTTGTTTGTGTTTTTGAACAGTACCTAGATAAAAAAAAAGTATTCAAAACCATTAGAATGAATTTAGATAAAATCATTTTTTTCTATTTTTGCCCTTAAATAAACTACCCTTAATTTTGGGTATAGATATTTAATTCCAAAATACCTCAAGGGAACTTTATGAAAGCCCTAGATACAAAATCTTAGCCCGACCACTAAAATGTTTTCGGCTCTAGGCCAAGCTACACTCATATGGCATCAACAAAACTAATTTTTTTTTGTACCAAGGAGTTGACATTTATCAAATTAGCGAGCTTAATTTTTATAAACCTAACTTAACGAATATTTTAAAGAGTAAGGGGGATGTTCCCTGTAGTTTAATTATTTTACTAACCCACCTCGATGGTGTAGTTAGCTAACGCGCTTGTTTCGTATAAAATGCTATTGGATTAATCGCCCCACGTTGGGCACCGATTATAATGCTATTCAATTAATCATCCCACGTTGGGCGCCAGGTCTTACGTTCCACGTTGGCGATGTGCGCCGATTAAAGTTATATCATTTAATTAGCTGATAATTGCGCCGTATCCGAGTACTAATTAAAGCGGTACGGTATTATTATGCCCCGCGAATAGGCATCGATTATTGCGTACTGGATTTGTATTGTGTTTTTATATCCCCGTGATCGAGCGCCAATTATTATGTTACGGTTATACAAGCTGATATTTTAATTGAATAAACAAGACCTTTAATGTTACACACGATTTATTAAAGTGATTTTATCTTCGGCACCGAAAATATAATTTTATGTGATACAATTTATTTGAACTACATATTATTTATCTGTGACACTACACGTTCCGTGTTTTGAGTACCGTGCTGTGTATGTTTATGTGACTACTCTCTATTATTATTATTGTCACTGTCAATATTTTGTATTACTGCTCTATAATTTATGCTACCGGCACTTTTAATAAATTGTTTTATTAAACATATATTTTTACACACAAGCGCTTATATATGACCTACCCCTTGCCTCTTGGACCCCCCTGTCACCAGTGTCAAAACCAACTAATAGAAAGAGTCCTGGCGATAGATGCTGTGAAGGCAAGCTTCCAATAGGGTAGAGGGAGCAATCCTTTGACATTATTTCTGAAAAGCGCGTGATTCTCCATGGATGAAGTATTGAAAGGATATTTTACATACAATACTTTAAGGAAAAATACACTTCATTCATGACTTTTTAAATATACGCGAGGGGTCCAAATCAGTATCATTATACGTGTTGAACTTGACTGCTGAGGACGTGGAGATAGAGGTTCGAATCTCAGTTGGGGAACTGGGGGTGGTTTTTCCTAAATGGCTTTCCACTCTCCCTCGACGCAAATGTGGGCTCACTTCCTCTAAATTCAACCTTCCCAATTCCTAACCATTAACGTAATTAGTACTTAAGTGTATAACCTGAACGGGTAGTAAGACGTGATGCAAAATATAAAATTATTGTATTGTAATTATTGTAAAGAATAACGGGGGTTGTTTACAATACATGTTTGCCATATTGCCACGTTACACGATTATTTTTTTAGTTAATATCTTTGTTTGCTTTTGATATGAGGTATATCCCTCTTGTGCGCTTTCGAGGCTTTCTGGGTACAAGTGTGTACGAGGCCTTAAAGCATGCAACCACTGGTGCAGGTATAAAGCAACCTAAATATTTACTTTAATAACGCCTCACGAAGGCTTTTGTTAACAGCCCCACAGTCTAAATCAATTGGATGAAAACGTGTTGGGGGACTGATAATACGAAAACAAAGAGATGATAAGCACCAGTCTTAATATTGACACATAAATTACTGATAATCCTAATCTAATATTGAAAGCAAAGAGTGTCATTTAAAAAATATATATATTAGATCAGCTCTTACTATGCAGTGTTGGCTGAATTAGGTACTTGTCAATAACGTATGGTGAGAGATAAACTGAGTTATAGGAGGGTTTTGGTATGAAGAAACTATCAAACAAAGAAAAATATATTTCAAGGCCAGTATTGATAACATTTAATTTTATTAATTATCAGTATTATTTCTTAGGTATTGATTCTATCCATAAAGAGTGACAGTTGCAGAACACATGACTTGTATGCGATCTATTGTTTTTCATTTATTTGAAATATTTATCTTGCACTTTTTGAACCAACTGATTATATCAGCACACGATTTCTAAACTAATCTAAATCTAGAGCAGACACGACATCCAGCCCCCGGCCAATAATTCATCATATTTCACCAATGATAATTTTTCGGCCATGCCAGGAATCGATCCCAGAACTTTACGTACTCCACGTCTTAATAAATGTTCGGGTAACTCATACAAATTAACTAAATAAATTCAATAGTGATGAGAAAGAGACCATTTTAGAGCAAATGTAAACAATTTATTAAAATACACCCTCAATATATCCGACCTGGATTTGAATCCCGATCTCCCAGTCGCCGATAATCCAGCCTAACACGAAACAGACGCTTTAGGCCATATGACCAGCGATGAAGAATGTAAAAAAAATCCTTCCTAACTAAATCAGACTGAACTTTACTCTTTAGTCAGTCGTAATGTGTAGGATAGTTCAGCTCGTTGACCAAATTGAGTCACGCCCGTAGGATAGGCAATATAGGGGTGTAAGTTTTTTTTATTGAATGGTCGGGTCTCATTCCTAGTCATGATAAGGAGATGTGTTTTATCTATACTATGGTTTTCCTATCATCTCTCTAGTCGAATGCTTGTACTTTGAGATGTTGTATAAAGAGTTAATATTAACAACACCAGGGTTATTAACGGCCTAATTCTAAAGTGGAAGCGGTGAGTAAGTTCTAAGAGTTTGAAGGTGATGCTCCTGCTTTAACGTGGAGAGAGTATATGAACATCACAATCGAAAACCCACCCCTAAGGTTTCAGCCAGACTGACAAGCGTGCGAGCGAGCGCACGCGTGATTAGCAGCTAGCTCTCGATAGTTGTTGATGAGGAGGCAAAGGTTCGAATCTTGGCTCAACAGCGTGTCATTAATCTCGTCTTGCCCCATGGATAGCACGTCATTAAGAGCCCATCTTTCCCCACGAATATTAAGAGCGTAGGTAATACAGTTCAAATCGGAACGTAGTTTTGTATGTATTTTTATTGGGAATGTGATCATAATTTGTTTTAATTAAACATGCATTTCCTAAACTTACTGATTTTATCAGCACACAACTTTGGTCAGTGTCATTGTACTATTGTAGGCATAAAGCCTTAATGAGTCGAAGGTGGCTGCTTTATCTAGTAGATCGTTATCTTAATTGATCACACATATGTAGCTGAGGATTTCCGCACGTCCATCACAGACTCTGCCTTAAAATATGAGTGAAGAGTGACACTGGGCATGGGATGACTCCTAGATAGCTTAGTGGTTAGAGTATTGGCGTACCAGGTCCCGGGTTCGATTACCATCTTCAGGTGTTATTTTTAAATTTAAATATTATTTAGATGCGACTATAACAGTAACTATCAAATATATTGGCTATTTAATAAATCATATTTATAATAGAATATAAATATATACCTACAGGGTTATTCATATCTCCTGTCAAAAAACCATACTGGTTGTAAGGGGTGACAAGACGAGTAATTCCACGTACTGAACTTGTGGTCAGCGACGCCAAATGGTGACGCCACGTGACGTCACAGTTGGTGCTGTATGCACCTGGAAGTTAGGCAACTCTTCAAACAGAAAACGTTTAACGTTGGTGCTAGCAGCATACAGTGAGTGCATTGTCTCTGTTTTGGTTTGTTAGGCGTGCTGTGTGTTGCCTACCCCCAAGGTGCATACAGCGCCAACTTTGACTTCCCGCAGCGCCGCCATTTCGCGTCGCTAACCCCAAGTTCATCACTTGGCAATACTTATATTGTCACCCCCTAAAATCTTTTTGTTTTCACCGGGAGATCTGAATAACCCTTTTTGTTTATATATACACAATTATTTGGGTTGTGTTTACAGAAGGCCGAGGAAAGCAGTGGAGCCATTATCACAACTGAAACACACTTCACTCTTTCAAGTGAGTATTTAGTTTTATATTATACTATTTATTATAATATCAAACTACCCGCATCGGTGGCCGCATGGTCTAAGGCTCTACTCTCGCTGTAGAGTAGACTACCGATGACTGGGAGATCAAGGTTATAATCTAGGTTGGGTGTACTGAGGATTGTTTTGCCCAAATGGTTTTTCAGTCTCCATCCACACAAATACGAGTACACTTTCTATAGATATAATCTTCCTGATCCGTAGAACCATTAGCGCAAATAGTACACACGCGTATATCCTGAACGGGTAGTAAGACCTGGTGCAAAAAAAGCTATAGCTAATCCAGTCATTAATTCGTAGTAGCCAAATTTAACTTTCAGCAAACGAGTAATGTCAAGGCCGTAGCCATTGGTGGGAGAAAGAAGAATTTTGATGCTTTAAACTCTCTCCCCACTCCCTCAAAATGTTACTATTTGTTTGTCTCTGTGTCTTACCTCCAGTCTAGGCAGAAGTAGGTATAGTAATTATTTAGATTTAGATTACTTATATTATTTAAAGAAGATGTACCCTCGTTTATGTGGTAGAAAAGTAGGAAACTGTTTAGTAAAATCATCCTCCCAGTACACTCAGTCTAGTTTGGGTCTTGACTTCCCATCAGGGGGTTAATTTTCAACGACTTTTTAAGCATATTTGAGGAGCTATGATTCTAGGCTTGATGGAAAAGGGCTCTACATTTAGCCTTCCTCTAACAAATACAGTAATTTTTTGTACGGACTCACAACAGAATAGTTTAAGATACTTGGTAACTAGCAGCTAGTTATGCTCTTTACCTTGAGATAAGTTGTTTCGTAGTTTCCTTCCCATTATTCCTTATCGACATGACAAATGGTGGTTGTATATGGAGGGCATAAGGGAGTATAAGCTTCGACCTAATAAAGTAGTAGTTCCAGAAACAGACCGTTGTATTTTAGGCCATAAGGCCTGACAGCGGTTGATATTTTCTCGTTGACCGAGGCGACCACCTCAATGAATGCTAATCTTCTCCTGTTTCAGCTGCAAGTAGGAGATCTATCCGGTACGCCGCAGTTGTAAAGAACCTATCAGTGCGCACCATTCTATTCCAACCCGTTCCCAGATTTCTGCAACTGTCTGTGAGCTGGGACATTCCTTCGGGTCAGTACAGACTTGAGTCGGGCCAAACTTTTCACTGTTGGTAATAGTTAGAAAGTGATTTACTTCAATGAGATAAGCAGTTCATTTATCTAGTTAAATAGTTCAGTCATTCAGTAACAATAAAGTTTTGTTCAGTTTTTCACCAATCTTCAACCTACCTACAGTTTGATGATAATTCGGAGGTATTTTTCGGTAACAAAAAAAAAGTTTTCCATCCCTCCCTCCACGAAAATGCGGGTAAATCTCATCTAAATTCAACCTTTTTCATCCCTATCCCAAAATTGTGAATATAAGAACCATCCGAACGGGTATTCATACGCAGTGCACACGGCAAAAAGTATAAAGCCGACATGTTAAACTTTAAAAATAAATTGTCTGACTTATATTCTAAGACCACTTTAAAACCTTAATCCCTTATGTTCTAGTGGAAAAATTATTTACGGACCTCACCCATTTCAGTGACCGAATAGTCTAAAGAGTTAATCTCGTGTTAGACTGGCCTGCTGATATCGAGAAGATCGAGGTTCGAAACCCGGTCTGGTCTATTAAGGGTGGTTTTTCCTAAATGGTTTCCCAATCCCCCTCCACGCAAATTACGGGCAGATTACCTTTAAAGTTCTTCCTTTCTCATCCCTACCTCATTAGAGCAATTATCATATATGTGTATAAATTGAACAGGTATTAAGACGCGGTGATAAAAAAAACTATTATAGTTATCATTGTTTAATATTTTATTATTATTATTAGATAATAATAAAACACTAGATTATTAATTTACAATTTAATATATTATGTTAATGTTTTATTATAAAGAGATAATATTAATTTATAGATTAATATTTTCTAGATTTTACTAAAACGTTCTATCATAACTTATTGTATAATTATGTTGCATTGCCAGTATCCATCCTTCTATCTACGACACACTAAACTTTAAGAAATACTTTTTTTTTAATACAGTGGCGTGGAGTGTTGCAGGGTGGGCAGAAAACGGCAATTATGTACTCCTCTAATGGCGATCACCCTTGGTCCCCATTTGACCAATCATCCATTGGTTCTTAACTCGCATGAAAATAGATTTCCACTAAGTGATGATAACATATCCCAAGGTACAGTCTATACGATCTCTGTTTACCTTGGAAATAATCCACGCCACTGGGAACATGAGTAGAAGAACCTATGATTCCCCCAGGGAGGTAGTCTAGTGGTTGGAGCTCCTGGCAACAGATCCAGAGGTCCCGTGTTCGATCCCTAGCGCTTCCAGATTTTTCTGCGAGTCAGTGGGTATGGAGCGGTGTCAACTTGTAAGGTCAAAATGAGGAGCTACTTGAATTAAAAAAAGTTGCGGTTCTGGTCTATAAAACTTATATTAATGGCCAGAGGGTTCGTTGTGTGGATCATATGACACCCTATATCAGCAGAGGTTGGCACTATCTTCGTCAACAGACGTTGGCCGCTCAGTTGGTTGGCTCGATTGCAGGATGATTCCATGGAGAATGATAGGAAGGTAGAACAAAATAGGAGACGAAACAGCCACATTTAATTAATTAGGGTATCAGAATCCTCTAGCTTAGCAGTGCGCAAACTACGACCCACGACTTTAATTTATGCGGTCCACTTTCGTGATTTTACTAACAAAAATGCCAAACTAAATACATAATCAGTGCGTGTTGTTAAACTTGTCAACACATAAGCAAGCGTATTTATAATGTTACGTGTGTACAAGCAATAAGCTTGTGTTTACGGTAGTGAGTCATAGGGGGTGACCAGGCGGTCTAGGGGTAAGGTGTCAGACTTCTGTGCTGGCGGCCGGGGTTCAATCCCCGGTCCTGGCACAGATTTATCTGATTACCAAACCCTTCCTTCACCTATGATAAGACATCTTGTGAATGTGGGGTATACCAGGCCTCCACCGTGGTTCGGATTCCACGTTAAAACTGTAGGTCCTTCATTTCATCTCACAATCACCCTACCATTACACATTAGCGTAAGTGTGTATAACCCGAACGGGTAGTAAGACGCGGTGCTAATAATTATAATAATAGTAAGTCATAGGTCCCGGGTTCAAGTCCCGTGCCCAGGTGTAATTTTCCAATTTAAATAAATATTTGGATGCAGCTATAACTGTAATTAACATACAGTATATAATAGCTTGAATATTTAATCCATAATATTTGGGATTTGTTCAATCGTTTAAATACTAGAACAAGAAAATAAAGCTCGGATATTTGTTGTTTGTGGAGATATTCACAGACAGTTAAAGGAGTCTCGTCTGTGGCCACAACGTCCTAGCGGAGTGTTTAACAAACATTTTCTGCCCACCACACCCTTGGTTCAATAACCTCATCTCCAATGATCCTCTACTACCATATAAAACAACATTGTATTCAGATGATTGATTCGAAAGACCCATTAGGCAAGGATGTAGGGAGGGGGAGAGACCCTGACCAGCCTCTGTAATATAATGAACCCCGTTAGGGGACTCCATACACAGGTGTATCGTAACATGTGTGACCCACTTAAGTGGTGAACAGAAAAGATAAAGACAATTAAAAGAGTTCTTACGAACATATGTCCCATTTGACCTTGTTTCCTAGTTATAGTCAAGTTTGTACCTCCAGTAATGTGGAGCTATTTTTACCTTATAATAAGTGCTCAAAATGTCCACCTTCTGCCTTAATACAAGATTCTAGGCATCGTGTCGTAGAATGTCGCACTATTTCAAAAATACATTGCATTTCATTGCTTATATTTGGGCAGAAGTGAACTATTTTAAGCACGTGCTATAATTTTAAGCAGCTCCACATCACTGGAGTACAAACATGAATATTGACTAGGTCAAATGGAACCTACGTTTGTAATAACCTTCTTCATTGTTTTTGTGTCTGTCTACCGCTGAAGTGATCATACATGTGACAGTACATCCTGTATAAGCCTACATATACAAACTTTTACTCATCAAACTAGAGTAATATTTTATATATATGATCCCTGAAAATTTATCTTTCTATGGCCCTGCACCTAAGGAAGATTATAATAAAATAAAATTCAAAACAGTAACATTTAGTGACACACTTGTTAAATATCTAAATGAAAAACTGTATGTTTAGTTAATTCAACAAAATTGCGTGGTCTAAGGCTGCGTTCACGTAATAGACCTGACTGCCGATGACAGGGAGATCTGGGTTAGAATCCCGGTATGTTGGACAGATGGTGTTTTTAATTCAAAATTGTTTCTCACTCTTCTAACACGGAAATGCAGATATATTCAACTCTACCTGCCACATCTCTACAATATTAGTGTAAGACCATGTATAGCTTGGGCGGGAATTAGGACGTGGTACACACACATGAATCGAATTAAAATCACGTCTGACTTTGATTCACTAGGTTAATGTTTGATCCCGAACGACTTTATGGAAGATTTATTTTAGTTGTGATTTTCCCCTCCTCGCTTCAAACGAATGTTGGCTCAGTTCCTCTATCACATAAGCCTTCCCACTACAGCCTAGTATTGAGTAGCCGTGTGTATGTGTATGTGTATGTGTGTGTGTGTGTGTGTATGTGTGTGTGTGTGTGTGTGTGTGTGTGTGTGTG
>CABFVX010000150.1:345816-418259 GCA_902151425.1 Timema shepardi | reverse complement strand
TTTTTTTTTTTTTTTCAATTATTTTTGAAAGCCAATATTGAACTTTCAAATTTTCACTATTTTTTCCCATTTAGTTATTTGGGTTCGTTGTCTTAATTGCTTGAAAGTATTTAAAATTTCTACAGCACTTATATATTATTTTGTATTAATTTTTGAAATATTAGCACTCCTTCAGTCGAGGATCTTGATTTTAGGATAACCTTCATAATTTCTAGCTATCAGTGAAATTTCTATTTTCCACCATAGCGATAAGTGTTTATAGCTATAAGTTGAAGTTTATTCCCACCCCCACCCCCAATTCATTATCCCCCTTTCTCATCTCAAATGTTATGTTTTAGATTGGTTAATTTTTTAATCTTTAGAAGTTCCCAGTCCTGACCATTTCAACTTCAAAATATTCAATTACTTGAGCTTGTCTCTTTACATTATCCTCGTCATCAGTGGGCCAGACTAACACGAGAGTGACACCTTAGACCATTCGGCCACCACACTGAAGCTGGTGGGTGTTTTTTTACTATACGTTTTCTCGCTATCCTTACACTCAAATTTGGGTACATTTTCAGATAAATTCTACCATCCTCATCCGTATTCGACTAGCGTAAATAATGTATGTGTAATAACCGAACGGATAAAAAAAGTAATATAAGATATCAAGTGAAAATTGCACCACGAGAAGATCAAATTTTGTTCTGACAGGGATTCTAATCAGAAAACTCTCAATTGTTCCAAGACTCTCATTTCGGTAGTCCAATAACGTGTAGAATCTTATCTTCCACCCAGAATGCACCGGGGATGTGTGCAGTTGTTCTGAGAGACACAGACCTCCGAACGCCAGAGTAACATCCGCTACAGTGCAAACCAACACCACGATGAATGTAACCTGGGAACTGTTGCACAATGACTCTAGAACTTCCAACATAAACACTTTTATTGTCAGGTTTGTAACATAGCATAACATCATTAATATTCCCTCCCTTCCCCCTTTTACACTCCTTCAATCTGGGGTAGTACGCGGAACTTTTGAAGAATCACGAATTTTTGTTACAAATAATAATTATCTCCTAACTTTTGTCGTTTGACATTCATGCTCAGTCAGTAGTAGGTCTGCTTATCGACCTTAGAGTCCCGGGTTTGGTTAACAGCATGGTAGAAAAATTGATAATCCGTTAAATAAGAGCCTCTTTTTTCACAGTGATGAGTTTACTTGCTGGGGGATTAGGTCTTGGGAATATTTTAGAATTAAATTGGTTTGTATGCCGTGTTCTTATTTTGTAAGTTAGTTCAGACCCCTATAAAAATATATCAGTAACTATCGAAATAACTTACACGAACCTCTTGAGAGCAGTTGGCTACAATGTCGTTTGAAAAACCAAATGTTCCTATTTGATACGGTCGCAAGCTAAGGTGTTAACCACGTCCTGTCTGATTTGTTGTGATAGGAAAGGTTTAGTTTCAAACTTAAATTACTTAAATTGTGTATTGTCAATAGTTTTACACTTTACTTCACAGAAAATGCAGCAACATTTATTAGAGATGGTATCTTCTTCATCCCTTACTGTACCATTAGTGTAAATATGCCAATATCCTGCACGGATATTAAGACGAAGTGCACATAAATAAACACAGTTATAATAAAAATAAATTAGTTAATTCATAATAAAAAAAACATCTGCTTGTCTGTATTACTCTGTTTTAGTTAATTGGAAGAACAAACTTTTATAATGACCTTATAGCCTTGATAAAAAACAATAAATTTGGACAATGATTAGAAATCTTGACCTGTGGAACTATGGTACATGATATTTGAGTACGGAACTGGATAGTTCAGTAGTTAATAGAACGTTCGATAAGTGGATTAAAAAAAGTGAGAGCTAAAACCCTTTTAAAATATGGTGATATATTATAAAAATTTACGCAAGCGGGTATGTAAATTTTGGACCTTTGTGTAGCTACTAAACAACCAGATATATGCGGAAACTTAGAGTTAATCTTATGACCGGTTAATCGGAAAATTATAAGATATACAGTTAGGAGAAAACAATAGATCGAAGTGCGGTTTTTTTTTAATTCTTTAAGTTAGACATAGATAAATTGGGATTATTTTTAATTTTTTCTTTCAATTTTGTTGTATTTTTTTATAGTATAGTAAAACGTTTTGACTGTTTTCTAAAGTATGCGTAATACAGAAAACTGCACCGTGATGCGACGCCTGATTCAACTTACTTAAGTTAGGTGTTAATCGTAAGTTGAGACGGACACTTAAGGTTTTCTTACCACCACCTATGCAGTTGCGTGAATCGATTGAAAAATCATTTAGTAAAAAAACCCTCAGTAAAACCGACTGAGATTCCAACCCCGATCTCCTTATCATCGGCAGTTTGGTCTATTGGGAGAGTGACTACCTAGACTATGCTGCCACCGAGATGGATGGTCTATTAAGTTGTCGCTGTAATAACGTGTTAATTTAAAGCTGTGTTAGATTTATATTCTGTTGAAATAATTTTTAGCCATTTTATGACCCGCTTCAGTGGCCGAATGGTCTAAGCGCTAAGATATCACTCTCATATTGGACTGGCTTGTTGAAGACGGGGAGATCGGGATTCGGATCCCTGTTGGATCTTCTGATAGTGTTTTTTTTTTCCTAAATTGTTCTCTACTCTTCTTCCACACAAATGCGGGAATATTTCCTCTCAAAATTCTTCCTTCCTTATTCCTACCCCATTAGACTAGTTATCAAATGGGCAAATAACCTGAACAGGTAGTAAGACTTAATGATTTTTTTAAAAAAGCACTATAAAGTCGAGTGAGTAGTCATTCTATAGAAATTTTCCGAATGAAAAGTTTTGAATACATTTTAGCGCGATATTCTGCTGTAACGATCCATTTAGTGTGGGTATATTTCGATAACTGTAATGTATACGAACTTGTTTTTTGTTGTTTTTTTCCACAGGTTCGGTCCATTTGCGATGCGTTCGAGCGCCAACAAGCCTGTGTTCAACATAAGCCACGTCCAGAACGTAAGTGCAGACCTCAGCATGAAGGGGCCCGAGTTCTCGGCCATCCTGTACGTTCCAGACATGACCAACACGCAGTACAAAGTCGAGGTGATCGCACGGAACCGACGGGGGTGTTCCAGTCAACCGGCTGAGTATATCTTCTTGAGTAAATATTGATCTATAGATCTCTCTCACTTTGCGTGTACATGTAGGGTCTGGTTTTAGTTGGGGGGCTATGGACAATAAAGTGTTATGCCATAAAATTATAACAATATTAACCCGCCTCGGTGGCGTAGTTAGCTAACGCTCTAGTCGTGTTGAGCTCGACTGCCGAGGACGGGGAGATCGAGGTTCGAAGTTCGGTCGGGTGAACAGAGGGGAGGGGTTTCCTAAATATTTTCCACTCTCCCTCCATGCAAATGCGGGTTCACTTCCTCTAAATTCAACCTTCCCCATTTCTAATCCATTAGCGTATTTAATACTTAAGCGTATAACCCGAACGGGTAGTAAGACGCGGTGCTAAATAAAAAAATAATAACAATATTAGTTAAGATCCACCCGCTTCGGTGGTTGAATGGTCTAAGGCGTCACACTCGCAATAAACCAGACTAGCAATAACGGGAATATTGGGGTTCGAGTCCTGGCCAGTTGTACCGAAAGTGGGTTTTTCAAACAGGATTTTCCACTCTTCTTACACGCAAATTCATGTATGCTTCTTATAAATTCAACCAATACCTATGAGACTAATTATTACATAAGCGGATAGCCCAAACGGGTAGTAAAACGCGGTGCTAAAAAAATCTAAGGTTTCTCAATTTTTAACAAATCAAATGAGGGTATATACCCTCGAAATCTACTTTCCTAAATAAACAATTAGTGTAAATATTATTATAGCCCAAAAGGGTGGATTGTATTATAATAATGTGTTTCCATGTTTGTCAACAGAAGAAGATTATAAAGAAAAAGAGAAAAAGCATGATCAACAAATATGGGTGAGCGTTTGTCTTCCTCTAGCAAACAAAATATTATTTACCTCTAAAGTTAAAAAATATATATATGACATTATCGTAAAGACTTTCTTATATATTTGATTTAATTTTGTGGCAATCTTTAAAAAAAATCCCTTATCAGTAAGGCTCGGATGTATATGATATATCATAGTTTTAGTTTCACCTCTAATTTAATGCGTAATGAACTATACATATTTTTTATGCTACCCTGAATCCAAATGTATACATTTTATTTTGTATTAAAGTGTATGTTTTTCGCAGTTTTCAATTTTATGTCATATTTCCACAAATTGTGGAGCATAAAGTCATATTTCGATTACAATTACTTAAAATAACTGAAATTTCTAATTTCTATTGTGCTTCACATTTTATACTGTTTTATACTATTTATCTTTAGAAAGTTTCTGTAAATTAGTTGTGAGCTTGTCAGATCCATAATTAAAGAAAGGGTGACCTGATGATTTAGGGGTAAGGTGTCAGACTTCTGTGCTGGGGTCCGGGGCTCAATCCTCGGTCCCAGCACAGATTTATCTGTTTACCAAACCCTTCCTTCACCTCTGACAAGACATCTTGTGAATGTGGGAAATGCCAGTCCTCCACCGTGGTTCGGGTTCTACGTTAAACTCTAGGTCCTCCTCTAGTTCATCTCACAATCACCCTACCATTATACATTAGCGTAAGTGTGTATAGCCCGAACGGGTAGTAGGATATAGTGATAATAATAATAATAATAATAATAATAATTAAAGATTTGTCGGCTAATTTATTTTACTGCAAGTTACTGCCTTGATTTGAGCTATATTTTTAATAGTATTCAATTAACATACATTTTAGGTCATATTTGTTAATTTTTAAGTCATATATTGGTAATTTTATGGGCATATTTGCATGGATATTTCGCGATTCTTCATTAACATCCGAACCATACTTATCAGTAAACTACCTTTAAATACCTATGTATTATTATTTTTTTATAAAAACGAACAAACTATTTTATTTATCGTGTAAAAAACACTTCCCATATATCCATTTGAGACCAAAAGCATTGGTATTTTCGACACCTTATACTGTATGGTCACCGGTGCATGTAATCAGATACTAACATTAATTAATTATTTACATATAACACTGTACTTCTGAAAATAAATTAATTTGTACTGATTATTGTGGTAGCACTGTACCCTTGAAGGGACGTCTAGTCATTGTGGCTTTCACGGATTTAGAATTATGATTCATGTTCAATAGTTGTGGTGGCGCCATTAGAACGATAGTAGTTATTAATTATAAATTTAATACGTATTTGGTTTAAGAATTGTGTAAAAATAAGTTAGATTATTTTAATTTTGTATTAAATATGTATTTAATATTTGTTTATCCCACTTTGGTGGCCGCATGGTCTGAGGTGCTACTATCACAGTAGACTAGACTTCTAATGATGGGGAGATCGTGTTAGAATATAGGTCGGGTGTACTTAGGATGATTTTCCAAATTTGTTTTCCACTCTCCCTCCATTAAAATCTGGTACATTATTCTAAATATAGCCTTCCTAATTCTTAAAACCATTAGCGTAATTAGTTCGTGAGCGTATAAACCGAACAGAAATTATTTTTAAAAATATAAAAATTTTGTTTTCTAGATGCCTATATTTCGCATGATATTTTGTTAGTATTGCTATCTAACATACACCCGCACAGGTGGACACGTGGATTTAATGTCAGGCTCGTCTAATTTGTTTTTCCGGTGACGTCTCTACTGAACCTATTAAGGCTAGCTTTCTCTAATGTTTTTTATTTCACCCATCTCCAAGAAAATGTGAGTAAATTTCCTTTACCTCATTTATCTCTTCTTCATTAGCGTGATTAAAACCGTATAGCCCGGATGGGTACTAAGATGGAGGGGGCTAGAGGGGAAGAAAATTCCAATACACGAAAATAGGATGAGGAAAGTTTGATTCAAAAGAAGTGTACTAAAATATTTGTGAAGGGAAAGTTGAAACGTATTAAAGAAAAACCATCCCTGTTATACCCGAGCTGGATTCAAACCATTATCTACCCATTATTGGAATTTCAGTCTATAGTGAGAGTGATGCATTGAGCCAGTGGCTCCCGAACGATGGGTCACAAGTCGATTTTTGGTGGGTAACGATTTTTTTTAAACCTGAAAATTTTGTAACTATTAAAAAACAATAGATTCTAATAAAATAGAAAAGTGAAAAAAACTACTATAAAACAAATTAATTTTAAAAATTCTACCCATAACTTTTAAATTGAAAACATTTGTCGACCTAATTTGATCATGGTTATAAAATGTTTTACATTACTCTATTACCAAAGAGAGTTTAAATCATTATTAAATTAATTCAAAGATGTTCCACTAATGTATGTATCCGTAATCAAAGTTAATTTCCGTTTTAAAAAAAAATCTTATTTGTATGACTGTTGTGTTTCGTGCTGCCACCACAGAAATTTATCCTATTCTGTCCAGTGGTTGATGATTGTGTTACCCATAACACTCTCGGTGCTGGTCGTGGGAGTAGCGCTGGTGATCTGGCAACGTTGCGGGACTTGGCTCCGCCGGAAATGTAATGGGAGGGCACTTCAACCGGTGCGCACCTGGCGGGGAGTCTACAAAGCTGTCAGTGTCGACAGGTCAGTCAATCAGAGAGGACTACTCGTGATGAGTATTTCTTATGCAATTATTTATGGATCTAGCATAGCGAGAATCTGTTTTAACTCGACCATTTGGCATTTTGTCTGACTGTCTGTCCGGATTTGTGTTTCACTATAACTTTCAAAGGCGAGGACCAATTTCAAATAAATTTGGTGGGGACATTTTTTGAACCTAGGTCAAATGATATATTAACATGGTTTTTCAATCTGATTATCCGTTTTCATATGACCACCGCTCAAATATTCTTCGTTTAATAGCTTATTCTAAGGGAGTTTATTTTATCATTTTAAGCAATCTATCTAGTACCTAGGGAATTTTTTAATGTTGACATATAATGTTAGACTAACGTATTAATACGCGTGAAGAGGGCTGGATTTACGCATAGGCCTAGTAGGCATGTGGCTACGGCGGCAGATTTTAGGGGCGGCAAATTTTGGCTGACTAAAAAAAATGCATATCTTTTTCTGACAGTTAAAATGATTTTATGGCTTCATCTTTTGTGTGATTGTTGTGGCTTTCTGTATTTGTGTACCAACATGGCAGAGTATCGCCTTAATTAACTTACAATCATCTTAATAGAAGGTCGCTTATTGTATTAAATGGATTTGTCTGGCATCATCGACCAGTTCGCTTAGAAGAAATCAAGGCGAAAGATACTCTAGACTATTTTCTTATTGTGTGCATGCTAATATTTAATTTTAGTAATATGTTCTACAGTCTACTAATGCAGACTTTATATTTTTAAATTATATAATACTTGAATTTGTTTGTTGAGATATTGTACGAGTATTTATTTCATTTTTTTTTAAGTATTTGCTTGGATTCTTACTACCTTTAAAACCTCACTATAATAAACAATGAAATAATATAATCCCTTTTTATCTGTCATTCCACAGATAGCACTTGCGTATATGGTGTGTATATATATATATCGGTTTATGAGGGGTGATAGGGGGGAAACAGGGATTAAGAAAGTTAGAAATTATGGTAGGAAAAGTAGGCGGCAAATTATCTAGTGCCTATGGGCGGCAGAATCGTAAATCCACCCCCTCTATAAATATAATAGACTATTGGATAAAGTATTAATTAGTTTTCTGTCCAATTTGATCACCAAGGAAAAATATCAACTTCAAATCCATGGAGAAATTATTGGAGATATTACAATTCGAAATCCAAAGAGAAATATAAGACTGTAATAACGATAAGGACATGACAATTCTTTTAAAAAAATTACTGTGCTTAACATTAATTGAATGGAAGGAGCGAGGTCTACTATTCACCCAAAAACTATTAAGAAATTTTAAGAGTTTAAGTGAAAATATTCAAATAGCTTTGGGAAGTAAAGGGTTACAAGATATACCAATAACAGTTAGATCATTACGTAGTAGAATTATATGTTTATTGAATCAAACATTAAAGAAGCTAACATATTAAAGAAGGGTATATTTTGGAACGCACATAAACATAATGTTATCTGAAATAATCAATAAAACTAAAAACTACTGAGAATATCGGTCAAGTCTACCTCAGTGATCTTGGGGTAAAGTTCTCGCCTCAGGACCCGATGTTCGTGTGTTCAAACCCAGCCGGGGTTGACGATTTTATCTTGAGCTATAAAAATCTGTAGCACAGCTTGCCTCGGAGGGGAAGTAAAGCCGTCAGTCCCATGTCGATTTTGGCGTGTAAAAGAACCCTGTAAGGTATGTGAAAATATCGCACCTGGCAAAATTGGTTGACCCTTTCGCTCTCTCTCATAGAAATTCTCGTTTGCTGATATAATCAGTCGGTTTAGAAAGCGCACGTTTATTACCTCAAATAAATAAATAATATTGGTCAAACCTTCCAGTGCTGAAGGAATACGCTTTTGAAACAGGGGGAAAAGAAAGCAAAGAGAACATTCTTGAAGCGTTATTATTGTGTTTTATATTGTTATCTCCGAGTATCCGTTAAATAAATTCTCTCCTGGTATTTGAATCATTTGAATTGGGTAGAGTCAGGATTCGAATCTCCGAACGGGGCATACTTCTCAGATAGAGGCCACATGAAGCCGTGAGATAGTGTGCTTATGCAAATAGCCATACAGTTATGTAGGACAACTTGCGGGACTGTATTATAATAATATAATATTTAGCACCGCGTCTTACTACCCGTTTGGGTTATACGCTTTAAGTACTAATTACTCTAATGGATTAGGAATTGGGAAGGTTGAATTAGAGGAAGTGAACCCGCATTTGCGTGGAGGGAGAGTGGAAAACCATTTAGGAAAAACCACCCCCAGTTCACCCGACCGAGATTCGAACCTCGATCTCCGCGTCCTCAGCAGTAGAGCTCAACACGACAAGCGCGTTAGCCAACTACGCCACCGAGGTGGGTGACAGTATTATAAAAGCTAAACAATAAGACGCCGTGATATGATCAGCCAAGGCACCCTCTCATTCAGATAAATATCACAACTTGCATTGTACCACAACAATAAGATAAGTCAACAATAAGACGCCGTGATACGATCAGCCAAGGCACTCTCTCATTCAGATAAATATCACAACTTGCATTGTACCACAACAATAAGATAAGTCAACAAATATGTGGCACAAGGCAGGAAATTTACAAAATATAGTCTTAACAAGACCTCAGACAAAATGTATATTGTGGCATAACCACATGAACATGATGCGTGTTGTTTCGTCAGAGAGTGACAAAAAAGTTCCTTTAACCCCAAACAAGCTCAAGACGCCTAGGTGATATTTAACATTAAATAATGGACTAAATACATAAATATTCTAAATGCCATTAAGAAAACATACAATAAGTTTAAGCTGGCAAACATGTAGTAAGCTTACAAGCCAATAAAACATATATTGTGACACGTGTGATTGCACAATATAGATCGGGCCTGACGGCCTTAATTAAATTGGCATAGGATAAAAAGATAATCAAAACAAAAGAAAATATAAACTTCCAGATTTGTTCTGGCCCCACGGCCTTAATTAAAATGGCATTGTAATATTAAGCCATTATCAAAACACAATGAAGACATAACTCTTCATATTTTACCCAAAAGAATAATAAAATTAAGGTCAAAAATTAATTAATTTTTGAATAATATTTAAGAAAAATAAATAATGTAAGTTTTTTAAACCAGAAACGTAGTTTTGAAAATAGTAAAGCGTTATACAAGAGCACAGTGAATGGCGTCTAAAACCGGGTGTATCAGGGCATAGTAATCTACATCTGTTTAAATAATATTAGAGAGTAAAAATACATTATATTGTCAATTTGCATTCAAGCGTAATAATCATGTTTCAGGAGGTCGGAAAACATATTAAATAGCGAGGAAAACTCGCTAAAGGGAGAATAATTTTACAACCTCCGCCAGGAAGTCACTGTGAGGACTACTTACGTTGCAAGGTTGTTTCGGTGGCTGCATTGTCTAAGGCGTAACATTCACAACAGACAAGACTGCTAATGACGGGGATATAGGGATTAGAGTTCGGGTCGGGTGTACTGAGGGTGGTTTTTGTTCCTAAATCGTTTCCCATTCTTATCTATTTATGAAAATGCGGGCACATTCCCTCTAAATTCAACCTTCCTCATCCTTAACACATTAGCTTAATGAGACCATATTCGCACAATCCAAATAAGTAGTAAGACGTGGTGCTAAAAAAAAAATATGTTGGACCCTCTCCCCCCTCTCCACTTTGATCTTTCTGGAGTTACGACGGTTCTAATGAGCAAACAAACCACCACCGAGGTGGTATGACAGTGTCATCCAGCCTGGGTGATATATTTTATAACCGCTTGTTACTGTTTTCAGTGGCGGATCCAGCAGAATGTCTCGCATCCTACCACCCAAATTGGAGCGGAACATAATTTACGTGGAGCAAGAGATAGAGGTGAGACCATACGTCCTTTATAAACCCCTTGGCTAAGGTTGAGATGTGTATATTTTATTTAGCAACGCGTCTTACTACCCGTTGGGTTTATACGCTTAAGTACTAATTACGTCAGTGAATTATGAATTGTAAAGGTTGAATTTAGAGGAAGTGAACCCGTATTTGCGTGGAAGGAGAGTGGAAGACCACTTTAGGAAACCCCCCAGTTCATCCGACCGAGATTCAAACCTTGATCTCCCCATCCCCGGCAGTCTGGCTGTACACGAAACAAGAGCGTTAGCCAACTAGCATTCTAATTGGTTGATACATCTCAAGTTCGGGATTTGTCTATGCTCAACTTCATACATAGCACATAGAAGATTATAGATGTTTTTTTTACACCACACCTGTTTAGGTTATACGCACATGTATTATTTACGCTAGTGGTTTAGGGATTAGGATGGTTGAATTTAGAGGGTGTGTAGCTAAATTTGCGTGGAAGGAGAGTTGAAAACCATTCTGGAAAAATCAGCCTCAGTAAACCTGACTGGGATTCTAACCCCAATCTCTCTCTCATCGGCAATCTAGTCTAACACGTGGGTGACGTCTTAGACCATGCTGCCACCGAAGCAGATCCGGTTAAAGTTAAATTGACCTTTTATAGTGCGCACTATTAATTATATTTTATTAGTTATGCGCAATCCATGAATATAAACGCCAATTTCAATGTTTTTAAATTTAACTGTTTTTATACTATGTTTGAATTTTTTAAATAATATATTATCAATTTTATGCTGAAGTTTTAATAGTTTGTTTTTACTTTCATAAAATGTTTAATGAATCGTATTTTTATTCAATTGACAATATTGTTATTCTAATAATATATACTTACTCAACTATAATATTTATATGGGTAAATATATTGGACTGACTGATGCCTTCCCAATAGCTAATAACCAACAAACTATATCTTTATTAAAACCTTAATCCAATTTTAATTTTTAATCTTCTTGAGTGTGTTCAAGAAGGTTTCAGATCCTATTCGACATTTTTATTGTTGGGAAACTGTTGGTCTTCACTTGATTAACAAACTTTTGTGTTAAAATATATATTGCTAGTAACATTTTCTAATAATTTAATAGCTATAATTATAATGAACACTGTCATTTTTTTGAATGTTTAATGATGTATCAGTTAAACCTCATAAAACTTCAATAACCACGGGAAAGTTGTTTGTATACTAAGGAAAATGTTAATTAATGTCCCAAAACAATTATTATTTTAAAACATAAGTTTGTTAATACTAAATAACAAATAGATCCTCACTTCAGTAGCTGCATGGTCTATGACGTCACTCTCGCCTGCTGATGACGGAAAGATCGGGGTTCGAATCCCGATAAGGTATACTGTACGTATGTTCTAAGATTATTTTCCATAATTCCTCTATATTCAACCTTCATCATCCTTGACACACTATCGTAATTAGTGCATATGTGTGTATCCCAAACGGTTATTAAGACGCGGTGCTATAATAAAAATAACACTCGCCCCCGTTCTCAACCCCTCTTCAAAGTGTAAGAAACCAAACAATACTATATTGTACACCTTTAACAAAACAGGATGCGAACCAAGTAAGATCAGATAGCCCTGACTCAAACCACAAAATCTATCTTAGGATGCTCAGAGTCGAGGTGTCGCCGATTCTTTTGAAGTCAGTTACAATCGACTGGCCATCCAGAGGGAGATCGGCAAAGGGGCGTTTGGCAGAGTGTTCCTGGCGAGGGTGGAAGCGATCGGAGGCATCCCTGGTTACAGCGATGTTGCAGTCAAGAAGCTCAAAAGTAAGTTCACACTATATGAATCAATGGCACGGTGCGCCGCACACACTTTCTCTCTCTTTTATCTTAAAATAGAGACGTTTACTATTTATTTATTTTTTAACACTCGTAAAACCCCGTCCAGACTTGAACAGAACAACGAACACGAACATATCCTCGACAAGTGTGGACGGTTTTCTTAAAAGAACATTGTAACAAAATGTGTTCGTTGTTCCGTTCGGCACCAATCCACCAGTTGTCGGTTTCTGCTCGTCGCATCAAAGGATATTCGAGTTCGGTCTTGTTCTGGTCTGGACGCCTCCGCGAACATTTCCCCGAGCATACAATCATTGGCTGGACAGCAGCGGAGTAACACGTGTGTTTCGATTTTTGTAAATAAGTTTACATATATCTTTTGGCGAGTGTATATCTTAGTGTATGTGTTTAATTAATAATTATTATTGTGATCTCATTATTTTTACATACTGTAGTAAAATGTATTGGTCTAAGGAAGTGCAAATTAAGCTCATAAGTTCTATAAGCCACACCAGGTGATCTGGAATCCAAAAGACTTAGATCATTATTATAAAATAAAATAAACCGAAATTGTGGAGGAGATTGGGGTCGTGAGGGACAGGGATGGGAACGAGGGCAGTAAAAAAATTGAAAGTCTATTAGCCGCCCTTAGAAAGGGATACAAAAATTAATAAATAAGATACTATCGATACAGGAAAAGTTAAGAAATTATAAACATACAAACTAATATATATATATATATATATGTAACCTACATATGTATATATATATATACATATGTAACCTACTTGGGGCATATACATATCGTCACCCGAGAATGCAAGTGTTCTATCTCCAAAATGGTTAAATTTGAGATATTTGGTGTATACGTTTATTTAGAATGCATATGATCCACCAGCGGTGAAATTGAGACTATTAAATAATTACTTAAGAAGATACAAACTCGAGTTGTCTTCTAGTAACATTGGTTTTATACACAAGGTCAAACTTCAATGCTCTTTTACACAAAAGTGAAAAATTGGACATAGAACACTTGCATTCTCGGGTGACGATATGTAGGTTAAATATTTGCTTGAGCTCAGTGAGCAAAATACGCCCCAAGTAGGGTACTTAAGGATAACTAGGGGAGCGAGTCTTACTGCCCGCTCAGGTTATATGTTTATGTACTAATTACACTAATGGGATAGGGAGAGCTAATTTTAATTTAGAGGAAGTGCACTCACATTTGCGCGGAGAGCATAGGGAAACCATTTAGGAACAAACCTCCACTGCACCCGAATGGGATCAAACTCTGATCTTCCAGTCTTCGGCAGTCCACTGTAACACTAGAGTGACGCCTTAGACCTTGCGTCGACCGAGGCGGGTAGGGAGAGGGTTGAAGGTATACTTTTTTACCTGATTTTCTGTTATGGATGCTGCACTTTTTATCTATCGCTAAATTTCCAGTTGGCATGCCTCGTTTTACTAAAACAACATAATAGACTGATTGTTTCCAAATTTTTATTTCCATAATTTATATTCTTTGTTTTCCAAATAGAAGACGTTGTTTGTTAAATTAAGGTAAATAAAGTTAATATATAAAATAATTTGTTAAATCTATTTGTAACAATATCTACTTAAGTATAGTAATTCAATTTTTTTATGGTTTTGTATATCACAATAAACATACACGAACGTTTTTGTTAACCAGTTGTTTAATTTAATATCTGTTTTATTCATTAGTAAAAATAATTTTTAAAACCAATCAACTATGGGAACACGCTGCGAACATGTTCGTAAACATGTTCTGATCTAGTCTGGACACTCGGCCACAATGAACCGAACAACGAACATGTTCGTGGAAATGTCCATGTTCGTTGTTCTGTTATAGTCTGGACACTCGGCCACAATGAACCGAACAACGAACATGTTCGTGGAAATGTTCTATGTTCGTTGTTCTGTTCTAGTCTGGACACTCGACCACAATGAACCGAACAACGAACATATTCGTTGTTCTGTTATAGTCTGGACGCGGCTTAAGATGTGGTAAACTAAATAATATACATTGTTGCAGAAACACTTCACCAACTATCATTATTAAATAATATACACTTTTACAGAAACATTGAGAAAATAGTCACATTTCTGTCCACCAAGGAGCATAACAATCAAATTTACATTTCAAAGAAGTCCATAAAAAATACACATACCTACCTATAGCTCCAAAACTATAGATTTTATAAAAATATATTACAGCTCTAAGTTACTTTGTATCTCAAATAGTTGCGGAGATATGATCAAAATTGGAAATTTCTGCTGATGTAAATTACCCTTAAAGTAATTTTCATGGGAAAACTAGTTTCCATTTTGTTTGTAATTTTAAAACATTCCCTGAATTTAAAAAAATTAATAAAAATCGTTAGAGAAGATTTCAAACACTTTTTTTTTTCTCTCTCGTCTTGCTCTTCAGTAATCTACCCTTAATTTTAGGGTTGGATATCTAATTCCAAAAACTCCTCGAAAAGAAACTTATGAAAACCCTAGATACACGGGTAGATATAGAAATGACAACTAAGTCAAGAATGTTTTAAGGAGGGAGGGNGGGGGGGGTGAATATGAGAATTTGAGATCACGATGGTATGGATGGACATATGAAGAGATTGGACTTTATTAGATTACCTAAAGAAGGTGGCGAGTGCAGAAAAAGTATGTAGGAGACCCAGATCATGAATGAGATGGGCTGGATACAATATGAGGAGATATAAGAGGAACAGAATGGAAATCAGCGGAAGAGGAAAAGTGGTAGCAGGAGAGAGAACCAGGTCTTGTCAACACCCATGTATGGCAAAATGTTGGAAGTGGGAAGTGATTATGATTATATAATATTGAAGTAATATTGCTATATATTTTTCATTGAAATTTTAGGGGCACTTTTAGTGCATGTAGTGGAATAACTTTTGACTATTATGATGTAAGCCTGGCCTTAGAATATATTCTATTCGGTGGAGATTTGATAAAAAAAAAATGTGGGCTTAGGGGGTAGCTGGAAATGCCTAAACTTCCCTCCATTCATGAGTACGCCATGGTCAAACTCTATTTAAAAAAAAAAAGGTATGGTTTAATTTTTAATTCGTATTTTTAACTGTTGTTGAGCAAAAGGATGACCTAGACAGAACCGTGTAAAAATCAGACATTAAGATGATTGTGGGGAACACAATTAAAGAGCAGTAATTTTGCAGTTTTTATAGTACAACTTTTTCTTTTTTTCCAAATAAATAAAATATTTCTCCAGTAGAAACATATAGCATAATTTTTTTCATATGATGATATCAACAGTTTTTCTTAATATCTGTCATGAACATAACAGCATTAGATGAGAAACATTTTTAACTAAGAGAAAAAGTTGTATTTAAATTCCAGGACACCCTTAACAGATATTAAAAAAATATTGAAGAAGAAAATTAAACTCTACGTTTCTACCGAAGGATTTTTTTTTATTTTGATAGAAAAAACTACAAAAAGTACTGCCCTAAGCTCGCTTTCCCTGCACTCCCACCTTAATAAAGTTGTTATCTTAATATTTAAGGCCCTCGGCCCTGTCAAGTGCAAGTCTAAAACCTATTTTGTGGGATGGTGAGAGGGAGGGTGAAAGGTGCGGCGTAGCTTCACGGCCGACCAAAGTATCCTTCCGCGCCAACAAGAACAGATGGATCACGGAAACCGTAGATGGCGCTAGCTACCGGACAGGTCTTGCGGAAAAATAAAACGTTTGGAAATATCAGTATATTCGAGAACGAGTGAGTAATAAAAACTATAGGTGGTCAGTGATCAGAGTTTCTGGTCACAGATTCAGAGGTCCCGTATTCGACCCCCAGCGCTGCAACAATTTTGTGAAGCAGTGGTGCTGGAAGCTGTTAAGACGTGGCCTCTTGAGAACAAATGAGGAGCTACTTAAATAAATAAGTAGCAGCTCTGGTCTATAAAACTGAGATTAATGACTAGTCTCTTCAATGTGCTGATCACATGATACCCTCTATCCACGAATGTTGGCACTATTATCGCAAACAGCTGTGGCCACTCGGTCGGTATAGATTGACTGCGGACTTAAATCATGGAGGTTTTTTTTTGCACCAACCCAGAAGTGTATATTTAAAATCGAATCGAAAATTTCTCGTCAAGACTGTGTTTAGGAGTGATTGTACTTTTCAGACAAAGCCGGTCCTGACAAGATGGAAGAGTTCCTCTCTGAGATTGCCATGTTAAAGCGCGTGGGTCGACACCCTAACATCGTGCGCATGTTGGGATGTTGCACTCTGAAGCAACCTTACTGCATGCTCATGGAGTACGTTCCGTGCGGGGACCTGCTGCAGTATTTGCGCAGGCTCAGGAGAGAGTATGAGCGGCGCACTGGAGTAGTGGCACCATTCACTTCCAGGGCCACTCAACCTGCCCCAAACTACATAGACCTGCTGCTCTCCTCGTGAGTACATGCTATATTTAGACCTGTTGCTCTCCTCGTGAGTACATACTATACTTAGACCTGCTGCTCTCCTCGTGAGTACATTCTATACTTAGACCTGCTGCTCTCCTCGTGAGTACATACTATACTTAGACCTGCTGCTCTCCTCGTGAGTACATACTATACTTAGACCTGCTGCTCTCCTCGTGAGTACATGCTATACTTAGACCTGCTATTATCCTCATGAGTACATTCTATACTTAGACCTGCTATTCTCCTCATGAGTACATTCTATACTTAGACCTGCTATTCTCCTCATGAGTACATTCTATACTTAGATCTGCTGTTCTCCTCGTGAGTACATACTATACTTAGACCTGCTGCTCTCCTCGTGAGTACATTCTATACTTAGACCTGCTATTATCCTCATGAGTACATTCTATACTTAGACCTGCTATTCTCCTCATGAGTACATTCTATACTTAGACCTGCTATTCTCCTCATGAGTACATTCTATACTTAGATCTGCTGTTCTCCTCGTGAGTACATACTATACTTAGACCTGCTGCTCTCCTCGTGAGTACATTCTATACTTAGACCTGCTATTATCCTCATGAGTACATTCTATACTTAGACCTGCTATTCTCCTCATGAGTACATTCTATACTTAGACCTGCTATTCTCCTCATGAGTACATTCTATACTTAGATCTGCTGTTCTCCTCGTGAGTACATACTATACTTAGACCTGCTGCTCTCCTCGTGAGTACATTCTATACTTAGACCTGCTATTATCCTCATGAGTACATTCTATACTTAGACCTGCTATTCTCCTCATGAGTACATTCTATACTTAGACCTGCTATTCTCCTCATGAGTACATTCTATACTTAGATCTGCTGTTCTCCTCGTGAGTACATTCTATACTTAGACCTGCTATTCTCCTCATGAGTACATTCTATACTTAGATCTGCTGTTCTCCTCGTGAGTACATGCTATACTTAGACCTGCTGCTCTCCTCGTGAGTACATGCTATACTTAGACCTGCTGCTCTCCTCGTGAGTACATGCTATACTTAGACCTGCTGCTCTCCTCGTGAGTACATGCTATACTTAGACCTGCTGTTCTCCTCGTGAGTACATGCTATACTTAGACCTGCTGTTCTCCTCGTGAGTACATGCTATACTTACATCTGCTGTTCTCCTCATGATTACATGCAATTAAATATTTAATCTTATGTTCGATTTTTTTTTTCTCCATACAAATACTGGTGAATATCTTTGTATCAACTGTTCTTCCTTGTACTTTTATATTATAGTACACAAGTTAGGACTATTATAATTGTACCGTAAGTAAAATGCCAATGAGGTGTACCAGGAAAAGAATAGAGAAATTAATTGTATAACCCGAATGGGTAGTAAGACGTGGTGCTAAAATAAATAGTGAGAAATTAGCTAAACACAACCACAATATTGTTGTTTCAGTGACTCTGATGGCTCCTACATCCAGCCGGAAGTGCAGCCAGGTGGTCATACATCTATTTCTGATAGAAGTGATCGTCCATCTTTGTCCGATAGTAGGTTTGCCTTTTCGTAGAGTATTTTACATTGCACAAAGATTGAATTTAAGAACCTTAAGATATACAAGTGAACACACAAAGTAATGTCTGAATTTTAAATAAAGGAACTACTCACATAATAAATTAACTTTTAAAATCATCTGCATCCGTTTGAGGGGTGTTCAAAATAGGGTTTGGAAACATACGCCCACTCCCCTAAAAAAATCTTTTCAGGGTAAAATTCAACCAAATTATAGAAATTATCACGCAGGCCAAAGCATCAACCTTGTTTAGTGTGGCTTGTGGTTAGAATCCAGGACAGGTGTTTAAGAGTGGGTTTTTTTTTCCTCCCGTGAATAGCAAATGTGAGTAGATCTAGTCTAAAATTCTACCTTTTTAATTTCTACCTTCATAGTGAAGCACAAAAAAAAATCAGTACCGTCAATGGGGTGAAGGTGACCACTTTTCAAATTCAAATAGCTTTAAACACTACAAACTATTGAAAAGAAAATAATTAAAGATATTATGACAAGCGTCTTGATCTCAAATATATATATAAACACCCCTTAGCTATTTTTAGGTTGGTTAGAACATGAACAAATTAATTTTTTTCTCACTTGGGGTGAAGTTGACACATGAATAAGTTAGTTGTAAACACTCTTAATATTACAGAATTTTTTTAATGTTTTGTTAAAAACATATATAGTTGTGAAATTATAATATAAAACACTGAAAGGTTAAAATACTAAAGAATAGAACTTATTCAATTTATTAGATTGTGTATGGCTTGTTTTAGACACAGGTTTATTCAGCAGGAACACTTTCATCTAAAATGTAGCGACCCCCGTTGTTAAGTTTATAACTAGGCAATAAATACGTGCCCCACTTTGCAGATGTCAACAATGATTGAGCTATCCAAGTCTCTTCAAAATTGGAAAGATATGTTTGTTCACTTTTTTTTTCCGGTCATGTACACAATTCACAAATGTTCCTTTGGGTATATCATATGTTTTGTATGTCTCAGTCATTGTAATTTTATCCTTCAAATATAAATTTAATGCTTTTTCCATGTCATGTTCACTGTATTGGCACAATTTCTTGCTATTAGGTTTCGGAATATATTTCCTTGGCATCTTTGGCAGTGACAAAAGTGATAAGATTAGTTACCGGTAGACAACAATATAAATTTATGAGAAATAAACTGAGAATACTAAAATGTTTTGAGCATGGGCCAAAACAAAATTAATTTTAGTTAGCTATATTAATTTGAAGCTAAGGCCTATTTTGCCTGTCATAATCAAATGCAACTAGATTGATAGGTAACTTAATAATTGTGATCAATAAAATATGAAGAATAATAGACCTATAGTGCTAACTTGCAATTTATTGATACTTATCTTATATTTTTCTTAAAAACATAACCTTTAAAATTGCCAAAGCTTATTATTATTATTAGCACTATTAGCATAATTATTATTATTATTATTACCCGTTCGGGTTATACACACTTACGCTAATGTATAATGGTAGGGTGATTGTGAGATGAAATGGAGGACCTACAGTTTAACGTGTAATTCGAACCACGGTAGAGGCCTGGCATTTCCCACATTCACAAGTTGTGATTAATACACGTCTTGTCAGAGGTGAAGGAAGGGTTTGGTAATTAATTAAATCTGTGCCGGGACCGAGGATTGAACCCCAGACCCCAGCACAGCAGTTTGACACCTTACCCCCAGACCACCAGGTCACCCACAAAAGCTTATTACAAAGCACTAGAATATGTATGGATTTTTGATCATATTTATCAATACTAATTATTAGCACACTTCCAAATATTAATAAATGAATGTTTACCTTGCTTTCTTTAAAATTATTTAATTGTTTGACACATCAATTCTTCAAAGACATCAACACCACATGGAAAATCACAAGTGTTGCAGGCTGGTCAACTTCACCCCCATAAAGTGTACAACTTTCACAGTTTTATATTTTTAGATAATATTTGGGTTAAAAATTATTGTTTCTTCTTGCAAACATATTAGTTGTGTTCAAAAGTCTTGGGACATAGTTTTTTTCTCGTAGAATTTGTCTGTTTAAGCTCTAGATAAACATCCAGAATCAATACTTTTCCAGGGTTAAAATATTTGGTAAGAAACATTTATACTAATTTTTTATATATATAAAAATATTTCTGCATATTTGTTTATAAGGATCCAAACTGGACTACAAATGTAATGAGAATGTCTGTTAAAAAATTTAATTTGTAATTAATTAATTGTCATAATAAGAAAAATAAACGAATTTGAAAGACTTGGTCAACTTCGTCCCTGTGGTCATCTTCACTCCATTTGATGGTAATTTTACTTTTCCTGTTTTCAAAACGCAGGTTATTTTGGTTATTTGTTTTTCATCAATTAAAAGGAATTAGAATATGATGATCGAGGAAAGATCTGATGCAGTATTTTTTACAAATTTATATCAAGTTTACATTCAAATAAAATCTTTTTTATATAATGTTTCAGTTGAAAGTAATATATCAGGCCATATATCGACTCAAACTGGGGTAAGGCAGCCTTCCTTGGAGTATATCCTTGACCCCATGGAATTGCAAAACTTTGCGCTGCAAATAGCCAAGGGGATGTCTCACCTGGAGAAAAAACAAATCACTCACAGGTGTGGTTGACTGGACAAGCAGTCTTGTATATCATGTGTTTAAAAAAAACTTGAATTATAAAGTTTTTTAAGTGGAAAATATTTTAAATGTTTCATTATCAATGTATAGTCAAATTTTCATGGGAAAGTTAGGAAAGCTATTAGAACTACTTTCATGTATTCATACACCATGTAATGTTATATACAGCAGCTGTCATTTTTGATAGATATATGAAATAATACAGTAAAATGTTATCAATGTTAATGTATTTTCTACAAGGTAATCAAAATGTCCAATTGTAAGAAAATAAATGTATATTTATTTTTTAGTTGTTTTTTTAGGTTTGAGCATGAATTTAATATAAATGATCATTTTTGTGAGGTGCATACAACTTTATCAATTAAGAAAAGAAAAAAAGCCCCAGTATTATTTTGGAATAGAACCTTTTATAAAAAATACAAACTTTTTTTTTTGCAGTCAAAATGGAAATCATTTGTCTATAGAGACGTGCAAAGCCCACTATTTCACTTCATTTCAAAGCCAACTTGAATCTATCAGTAGTGACAGCGGCAGATAGTATGACTTTATGTGGAAGTAGGTCTAGTAGTTTTCTTAGTTATGAGATAAGGTTTCTCTTGCCAGAATCTTACTACAATTGTCAATTTATATAAAAATTTAACAAATATAGTCGTAGCTGAAACAAACGAAAAACCAGTTTTATTGGTTCTGAACAATTTATTGTATGGTGATCAAAGCATTAAAAATGAATAAACTAAACTGATACACACTATTACAATTTTAAAATGTTTTTCAGTGTTATGATTTTTCCTATTTTCAGAGATTTGGCAGCTCGGAATATTCTTATCGATGAAAATAAGACACTGAAAATCTCAGATTTTGGTTTGTCAAGGTCAGGAATTTATATAAATAGCCGTCACAAGAAGTTTCCTCTGCGGTGGGTGTCTGTAGAAGCCATTAGAGACAAACTCTACTCCAGTAAAAGTGATGTGTGGTCATTTGCGATCGTACTTTGGGAAATAGGAACGCTTGGTAATTTTATTATTCTCTTGGTGATAAGTAGTTAAGCTATGAACTCTGAAAACCACATTTAAAAAACCTTGGCTGGTATCTCTTTAACAGCGATGTGCTCAAAATGTAATTTGGGGGAGAGGGATAATGCTTGTGGTGGATTGTAGTCGAGTCCTGGATGTGTCAAGAAAATATGTTAACATTTAATTCCTATAGAAGCCATTTAAATTGTTCTAAAACATAATTTAGATGGCAGTTGTTAGGAATTTTTTATGGCACCAATAAGTAAAGAGACAGACATTCCCCAAAAAATAAAAAATACATTACTTATCATACTTTCAGGAAAGAGGAGTTTCTTAACAAAGCTAATTTGAATTGGTTAAAAAGACAACACATTTCTTAATTACTAAGGCAAGGACAATCTTTGACCCTAGGCCAAACTACGTATGTAGGCCTATATGGTTTTGCAACCTGAATATCCATTTTAGGGTAGTGGCCCTTAAGGTTTCATTTTAGTTGATCATCCCAAGTGATTTGTATTTAAAATTCTAAGCAATCAATCAGCCACTTTAGAGATATATTTTTTCAAACTATAACATATATTGTGAAACTGATGTTAAACAACAGGAACGGTTATGTACTATAAACTAATGAATATGGTATTAAATTATGTTCTGTCTAACTTTGATCAGCCAGGAAAAAATATCAACTTAAATCCAAGTAGAAATCATAAGAGATATTTCAACTTGGAATCCAAAGAGAAATCATAGGAGATATTTCAACTTGGAATCTAAAGAGAAATCTTAAAACTGTAGTAATGATAGTAACATGATATACTTTTAAAAAAATTGAATGCATAACTTATTAGCCTTGTCTTTTTTTAAATTGTGGTTCACAACATTTTTTGTGTTACAGGCGGTTTCCCGTACCCCACAGTTGATGATCATGACATCCTATCCTTTCTCCTGGAAGGTAGCCGTCTCGAAAAACCTGACAACTGTACGGACGAATTGTATGTACAATTATCACAGATCAAACAAATTGATTTTCCTTTAGTATATTTAATAAATGTAGGCACATAGACTAAATTTCCGGCTCTACTGGTCTGGTTTGCCGTTGATGGAAAGGTTGAGGTTAGAATCTCAGCCGGTTTTATTTAGGTTGTTTTCCCCCCTAAATGGTTTCTCACTTTCACTTCACACAAATTCGGGTACCTTTTATATATATTTTACCTTAGCGCAATTAAAAATGCATATAGCCCAAATGGATAGTAAGACAGAGCAAGGCCGTAACCAGCCAATAATTTTAGGGGGGGGTTGGTGGGCACATCCTCCAATTGCGGAAGGGTAGAAAAAAAATTATAAATAATAAATAGTTCTAGAGGCTATCTGAATTTTACTATAGCAACAAAAACCCCTAACTGCCAGAGGCTAGGAAAAATTTTAAATATTAAACACCTCTGAGTGCTTTTTATGGTAACAAAGCCCCCTAATTTGTACTTGTACCTTAATTTTGATATTGTTTGAATCATAAATAAAGCCATATATCTCTTGTTTATAAAATTTCAGGAGGGGTTTGAACCCCCAAAATCCCCCTCTGACTACAGTTTGGAGACAGAGTCAACCAATAAAATACATGGTTACAACTTAACTTTGGTGGTGAAGATGAGAAGGGTAAATTAGGATATACACCCATATAAGTGTGAAAAGAGGATAGGAAAGTCACAGTAATATATCAAATGTGGACAATTATCCCCAGTGTAATAAGCCGAGATTGAAACTTCAACTTTTAAATTAAATATATGTGCATTTGTGTGAAGGGATAGTGAGAAACCATTAATAAAAAGTCGGCCTCAATACACCCGACCAGGTTTCGAAACTCAATCTCCCCATCACTGAGAATCCAGTCTATTAGGAAACATGCCCTTGACCCAAGGTGGCCAATGCTGTCACCAATCGCCACCAGAATGTGATGAATTTCAGTTTGCCTGCTATGGGTTGTAATTCGATACTTCAAGCATATCATTGGGGGAAAATAAGTATGATTTACTCGAAATGAAGCGGTTAACTCTATGTAAACTGGACCCAAAAAAATACCCCAGAAATTTTAATCACATTTTTCTGAATTAATGAGTTTTAGTTGGCATTTAATTCCTTGCACAATCAATTCCATTTTGATATTACAAATCAAAATAAAGAAATGTCCACCCTTTCATATATGTAAAAGAGCGAGCTTGAAGATGATTCACTTTCTCTTCGTAGTATGGAACAATCTTGAAAATTTACCATAATTCTTGTCACTATTATGTGGAGATTTATTCTGATTGACAACTATCTCTCATCTTTGAAATTGGGCATTTCTATATTATTGCCAATGTTTGGATCAATGTTCACTATGATGGGATTCATAAAGTCAAAATACAGATCTTGAAATGTTCATTTAGAATTTGGAGGTGGAGCTAAGATTTTCAGTGAATTCAGATATTCAAAAACCTGTCAGACAAAAGGATTGTCAAATTTAACATTAAAATGTCAACAATCATTATCATTCGTGTTCGAGGAAGTTGTAACAGAGCATTCAAAATGTACATGTTATTACATGTTGTTTACACAGTGTGTGTGTTGTTATAAATGTTTGAATGAGCAACCTAATTTCTCAATTTTTACATAGTGTGGAGATTTTCATCTCTTATTCGACATATCTTTGACTACATTGATTAATATGTTGCCCACCTTTGCCCTGGACACTATGCCAATTGGTATGGGTTTCAAATAATTAAAATTTCTTAAATTGCATGACAAATTAAGTTTGATTATAAATAATAATACTTAGGGCCGTATATATAGTATGTATAGTCTTAGATGCCAACCAATCTCCCTCTATATGAGTAACAAACCATTAAGGTTGATTGGGAGATTGGATGACCTCCAAATGTCGATTATTGATAATTCCCTTGAACCACTACCTGGTAGGTTTAAAAAAGTCTATATATATAAACATATAAATCACCAATGTAGCTCACAATGGTAACATGTCTCCTTTGTTTCAGGTACACACTAATGCTAAGATGTTGGGCCCACTGTGCAGATGATCGACCTTCATTTGTCGAGTTAGTGTCTTATCTGGATTCCATTATTTGTCACAAAAGAGTGTATGTTGATTTCAATTCTCTAAGGCCTGATTACACTTTTCCTCCGACAGAAGAGGAAACTTTGGCAAGGCAAAGGCATCGGCATCAACTTAAGTTTAGCAGAAGTCAAGCTCAAGCTGCACAATGAACATAGCACAGATAAACATTATCTATAATAAAGAAGTGAAGTGAATTGTTGCAAGGGTGGGCTATAAATTTATTTTCTAACTGTGATTGTTATAAATCATACAAGTGAAAAATGTTTATTGGGTAATATTAATTAATTTATAAAATCTTAATGTATCTATGTATGTGCACTTTGTTGTAATTTTCAAAAATAGCTGTGTGATACTCTGCCAATTGTCTGAAACATGTTACTATCAATGAAATATCTTTATACAAATCACTCTCTTTCAATTGTAGTCCTTAATAAGCATTTGAATGCATTTCAAAAATTGACCACTATAGTTTTTTGACAGAGTATATTTTTAAAGACAAATTGATTTAATATCATTACTATTTAACCCAGAACCGGTCGAGGTCCCCCGGCTCACGTCATCGGTCAAGGGTGAGCGCAGCGCTCTCATATCAAATTTTATAGTTTTTAGTTTTAATTGTCATGTTTTTTTATTTTATTTTTTATTCGTTATAATATTTTATGTTTTTATACTTTATTTTCACTGAAATAATTGAAATATTTTATTTATTAGACCATGAACATTTTTTAATTGTTCTAAGTACAAGTACAAATACAATAACAAACACATCTACAACAACAAGTAAAATTACAATTTTATTGTGAATTCAACAAAAGATTTTTGAATAATAATTATTATAATAAAGTTACATATTACCTTTTAAAAAATTACATAATAATGCGTTAGATGTCATTACTCAAATCCAGAATGATTGTCTTTAATATAATTTCTTATTCTGACCTTTTCAAACACATTAGACATAGTAACAAAATATTTTAATATATAAAATAACATATTTTCTTCATTCGTTCACTCTGCATCTGCATTGTTAGCTTGACCTTTACCAGAGCACTGATAACAAATTGTAACCGTGTGTTCTCCATAGATAGGAACCATGCAGGTTGGACTTCTAGCCGTAATCTTGCGGTTTTTTCCTTTGGATAGAAATTACATTTTACTTGCTCTAGATTATGAACCGGTTCTGGTGCTAGATGTGGCTCTGAAGATGAAGATACTTACTTATCTGGATCTTCAGATCATTTGGAATCCTTGCTGCACTAAGTCTTGAAATCGTGTGGTTTCTCGTTAATTTGGGCCTCAGACAAGGTCCCTAAACGTTGAAAGTCACTCATAATATTAAACAGAATAAATACTGAATTGAAATACCATAAAATATCTTCAGTATAAACACATTAAAACAGTACACAAATTAAAAAATAGACATCTAAAATGTTATACGATAGTAAAAAAGTATATAAATACAAATTAAGTTGCCCTGGCACAAGATAATGTTTATTAAATGAAAATAAAAGAATACATAAATAAATGGACCAGAGTTTCTACTCAATACAAAATCTTATAGTTAGATAAATTTAAGAGAGAAAAAAATTTATTCATCGGCTAATACTAACACATTAACGGTCGGGGGGTGAGCACTGCACTCATTTTAAACGCAGTCATAAATGTTTAGTAGCGTAACACGCACTGAAGGAAGAGTTAGCCTCCATCAGTGATGCCAACCCACATGTAGCATTTTGATTGACAGCTAGATAGCAACACATGTCAATAGCTAATCTATGGCTAAAATAGTTGAAGTGAAATGAAATTAAATGAAAGTGAGCGCTGTGCTCACCCCTCGACCATTCCTGGGTTAAGTATCTCTTTGCAGATAGTATGTATGTACTGTACTTCTCCTTTAAATAATAAAAAAAAACAATTATTGTCTTATGGCTAGGAACTGTGTAATAAGACCGTGTAGAAATACAATATTGTGCACAATAGTAAGATGTCTTCCCCCAGCGTCAAGCATCGAATGTGAACACTTTAACCTCATCATATAACACCACTACAGGAAAGGGCCATCCTATCCAGCACATTGTAGTGTCGTACTGCTCTTATTCAGATCGCAAACCTGACATCCATAACATAAATATAGCAGAGTTTTTTTTCTGATGAAACTGGGGAATTTGAGCTCGACATCTGTATGTCTATATTTGCACCTATCTACTTAGGTTGGTTTTTCCTAAATAGTTTCCCACTCTCCTTCTAGGCAAATGTGGGTGAGTTACCTCTAAAAATATTTCTTCCTCATCTCTACCCCATTAGAGTAAATGGGATAGAGTCAAGGAAGTGCACCTATATTTGTGTGAAGGGATAAAAGGAAACCATTTAAGAAAAATTCTCTTACACAACCGAACAGGATTTCAGTGGCGGCTGGTGATGTAAAGACTAAGGTATTCACAAAATCAAAATTGTAACGAAGAATAGTTTGCCTATATATACATATTAAGTTTGATTATAACAAGACAAGAAGAGCCAGGACAGGATAGAGAAGGCACGACTAAGTTGGTATGACCATGTGAGAAGAATGGAGAAGATAAGGATGTTGAATGTGTTGGTGGAAAGTAGGAGACCGAGAGGAAGACCATGGGTCAGATGGTTGAAGGGAGTAAGAAAGATTGTGGAGGAGAGAGGACTGGGTCAAGGTGGAGGAAGAGAATTAGTGGGAGGAAAGGAAGCAGTGGAGAGGCTTATGTTCAAAACAGACCCAGCAAGACGTGGCTGGAAGATGTTCATGATGATGATGATGATATCAAGACAATATCAAAATAAAAATAAGGGTCCATATAAATTTTAATTCAATCAATATAGCAAATGAACATGTACACAAAAATTAAGTGTTTGGATATACTTACCACAGTTGGAAAGAAATAATACATACTACTCTTTAATACACATAATATTGTGTATGACTTTATGTGTGACTCCTTTAATTTAATAAACAAGCCTTTTTTCATTAGAAAGCATAACCAGTGCAGTGAGAAATTTTTTAAAATCTTTTTAGAGTTAATAAACACCTCAAGGTTAGTATATTAATATGCAATGTCCATCTGCTTGCCTTTAAAGATAGCAATCTCACCTTGGTGGACTACATTATGGGCTTATACTACGCGCTACCTACGCCATAGTGAACCAGTAAAGGTAAACTCATTATCCTTCAGGTTAAATGAAGAATACTTACCTGACCCAACATTGGCAACAATGTCATCCTTATGGAAATGTGAAATTTTTATACTTTTAATTTTTCTCGCTTATCTGAAATAATCTGACTAGCCATGATTGTACATGGATTTTGTTCTTTATAAAACAGCAAGCATGGTAAACAATACAAAGGATTGATTGAACTATAGGTACATAGTCAACTATATTTCTGGTAAGTGTTCACTTATAATTTGTATTTTATTTATTTTTGATTTAGTTTTTTTTAGCTATTAGGATACACAGATGGTTTAACTTTGTTGGGAAGCTGTTGCAGGAATTTTACTAGAGGCTAGTAAACTAAAAACTACATATATGGTAGCATAGATTAAGAGTGATAATTTAGAGTTTACTTCAAAGAACATATTGTTTGACATCATGAGTTTACTATCTTTACTGTTTGTTAAAATTGTGTCAAGAGTGTAAATTAGGAAAATAATAGTCGGTAAATGCATGCTATTACTCGGTAGTAAGTTGTTAACTCGCTTGTTTTCAAGAAATGTTAAGTTCATAGAATATGACACATTAATATTACTGGTTACTCTCCATGGTTGTGAAAGGTGGTCTCTTACCTAATATTATATTTTAAAAAATTAGAGTGTTCAAAAACAAGGTGCTTAGGAAGATATTTGGTTCATAAAGGGAGGAAGTTGTATACCCTGTACTCATCACGAGGCATTGTTAGGATAATCAAGTCTTGTAGATGTAAGATTTTTGTTATGTGACAGTTGGTAACACTGAACCTACATTACTTTTATTATAATGTTCTGTGACCTAGACAATAGGCATTCTGTCAAGTGATTTCATATTGTTCATTACATATTTATTGATACTGAACTGTATTGTTTTGTATTTATTTAATAAACCATATAACTGTAGATTACAGTGGGCAGGACATGTAGGGTAAATGGCACCGTGTTCGGGGTACTGACTGGCAAACCCAATGGAAATAAACCATTGGGAAGCCCTAGACACAGATGGGAGGAAATCAGTAGAATGGACTTGAGAGAGATAGTGTGTAATGGGGTGTAATGGGGCGCAATGGGAGCTAGCCCAAGATAAGAATAAGTGGTGCACTTTTGTAAGTGTGGCAATGATCTTTTGAGTTCCTAATGCTTTAAAGAGTAAATAAATAATATGATGAGGAAATATGGGGAATTTTTTTACAGTAACAGTTTCAAGCATATTTTGGAATTACAATGTAGTGATAGATTAAATTTATTTAAAGTTAATGGTGAGTAATAAGACATCTGCAAATATAATTTTAATGAATAGGCCATATCACCAATTTCCGTTTACAAAACATTAAGTATAAAACATTTTCATTTTTAAAAATTTGTACATAATTGTGAAAAATGTAATTCCTTTTTTTACAAGAGTGAAAAAATAGATAAAAAATATTTGTACATTAGTTTCATTATGCTAACTACACATCTATAAATATACTAATAATACATTAAATATAATAAAATATAGCAAAAAAATAACACATTTGATTCCTAACCTTTATTTTCATTTTGGCATGGGTTTATGGAGATGCAACAACATGTAAAAAATATTATAATGTTTTAAGATAAAATGTTGGACTAAAAAAATGCCTTTTTGTAATTATTTCTTAGTATGGTTCTTTATTAAATTTTGCCAACCCATTGTACTTTTATTTAAACCTCTTAGTGAATATTTTAATATTGTTTCAATTTTTGTTAAATAACATAAAATTATAGCAACAAAATAGTTAAGTAATCTTAAATACAAATGTATAGTTTCTTCAAGGTGCATTTAGTATTCAAATTTATTTTAGTTAAATGCTAAATATTAAAATATAAAACATGATTACTCTATAAAATTTGAGTGCAGAATGAAATTAAACCTATGTTATTTATTTGAATTACACTTAATGAACTAGTTAAAACAATATCACTATTAAAAATAAAAAAATAATTTTTTTGAACGAATAGGTAATGTGGCACAAACATCAGCACAAAATTCACAGCCAGCCAATGTAAGACCATTTTAAATACACAAGTTTGACACAACGGTCAAAAGCCTTCACCAGCCTTTAATAAGAATGTGACACAAAACACTGAGTTTTAAAATGCCAACAAAGAGCAGAACCATTCCAAAAATGTATACAAATATCCTTTAGAGAAAAATCTGTTCCACGAGATTAAAAATGTTCATACTTGGCATTCTTGGGTCTAGGTGCACAGGGGATTGACTTGTCGGATGTTCGCTTCGAGCGTTTCTTGTTTTGTGAAAAGTGAGAACTTGAATTAAGCATTGGAGATGGTTTCATTATAGCAATGCTGTAACCTGTAAATTAATAAGTTGCTTAAGAAATAAATTTAGCTAGTGGCAGACCTAGGGGGGGAAGATGGAGGAGCATGAGAGCCATTTAACCCACCTCCCAAGATCTATAATTTAAAAAAATAAATGAAAAGACGAACTACGAGTGGACTGTTCAGAAGCCAAGTAGTATAAGTCATGTGTTACTTTGAATTTTAAGTTAATAATTATACTGGAGAGAAGGCAGTTTGATAAAAGTGAATGAACTAATAGCCATTTATAAACTCCTCGTCCCTTACTATCTGTAACCTAACACCTGTCCTATCAAGAGTAAATTCCATCAAACATTCAATAAAACATTCTAAAGACCCCGATATATGTGTCATATTGGGACTGAACCACTCCAAACCCTTCAATTCATCCTGTGCAGGGCTCGCAGGAGGGTGATAGGTACAACTTAATAAATATTTAGATTTTGCTTTTAATGGGAGCTTGTAGACTTTCACCACAGGTTTTTAATTTGAATTTTATAGATATTTCTTAGAATGTTATATTTGGGAGAAGATACACATGATAAATATAGGCCTATGTTTGTATATTACTATCAAGATACTTTATTCGAGGATCTTTGTTTCCCTTAGAAGGTTTTGGCAATTTTAGTTTATAAATTGAATGATTTTGAAAATTGTATTTTTTTATTGAAATTTTAAAAAAACTAATGATTTTTTTTAAAATAATAGTGTTGTCATGTTTGACAGTAGAACATATTTTTTTTAATAAAACAAAATGATTTTAATGATTTTTAATTAATTAAGACTAATCAATAATAATTATTAATATGGATAAAACATTATAAGATTTTAATTTACATCTTTAAAATTGGATTTTGAATTTAAAGTAGTTAAAATTATCTCGTTTGTATTTTTAATGTCTTGAGGGGAGAGGATCACATTTTCATGCTTTGACTAAGACAGCAAAAGGGCACAAGCCAGTCCTGAAATTAAGTTATGGATACCTATGTCATGACATAGCAATATTTGGTTGGTTTTTTTTTACAGTATTTAACAGTTTCAAACAAACTTTAGCAAACATAGAAGCATGTTTTCACACTCGCTACAGTGCATTTTGAAGCTGAATAGTAAAAATGACTGACGTTGAATATTAAAATATTACCTAATATAACTTAAGTATTTAAATGTATCATTATATATTTCATTATTCGTAGTTTCAGTTTTTTAAATCCTAACCAGATTTAATTTACCGTGGGCAATAGTAAATCCAAATATAAAGACACGATAGATTTGTTAACCTACCTATGCCGGATGCCATCATATCTCCAGTAGAGTTGAACTTGTTTAATACAGCAATGCCCTTATGCTCAGGGTTAGACATTTCATAAACAAGATTTCCAGAAGCTGCGTCAAACATGTCAATGATGTGGGGCTTTGAAAACTGTGGAATATTAGCATCAGCATAGCGACCAACTACGATTATGTCTTCCAAAGGATGCCAGGCAGCCTAGAAATATAATAAGTCTATAAAACTCAACACTAAATGAATGACAAATAAGTCAAATTAAACTATTTATACGCAACTCCAAATTTATCAACCGATTCATAGTTTACTACCTTGGTATGTAAATGTATTAATAAGTTTATTAAAGAGCCTGGTAATTTATTGCCCAATAATAATGTTTAATAAAATTAATCAACTTTGACCTGAATCAGTACTCACACTCCTGTGTTAGGCTCGATTGCCAGTGATATGGAGATCAAGGTTTGAATCCTGGTTGGGTGAATGGAGGGCGATTCTCCCTAAATGATTTCCTACTCTCCTTTCACACAAACACATATGTTTCATATCAAATTATTCAACATTCCTCATCCCTATTCCACTATTTTAATTAATATGAGGAATTAAGTACTAAGATGCAGTATTATTATTGTTTTAATTTAGGTCAAAAAAGATTGTGATGTATTAGCAGTAAAGCAAATTATTCTCAGTTTGTATCACAAACTATTAAATTGGCTTGAGTGGTTCTCTATACACAGTTAAAAAAATTAAATTATATTTTATGAAACTTAAAATTTAATATTAACATTTTAAAAATAATTATTTTTATACACCAAGTTGGAAAGACTCGAGTAATCTAAGCATTATTAAGAACAAAAATGTGTTAAAATATCAAATCCATGGCCAGGAAACAAACATCTTCTAAGCACAATGTCGTCATTAAATGGCCGTCTCACCTCATGGATAACTTAGATAGGTAACATAGTTCAAAAC
Source organism: Timema shepardi (assembly GCA_902151425.1). Classification (NCBI taxonomy): domain Eukaryota; kingdom Metazoa; phylum Arthropoda; class Insecta; order Phasmatodea; family Timematidae; genus Timema; species Timema shepardi. The sequence continues at coordinate 385,243 of CABFVX010000150.1, read as the reverse complement.
AGAAGTTGTTCTGTGGTGAATTTGCAGTTCCTTTTTTTAAAGCATAATACAATATACAATCAATTAATGATATACCATTAAAAATACCAATTTTTTAAAATTATTACTCTAAGATGTAAAATGTATTAAATTGATTCTAATTTCACTTTGTCAAACAAACAAAAAACTAGAAAAAACCAACTTCGTTACAATTTCTGGTTTGAGTGTAGTTTTGTATTCCGTTTTAAACTTTTGAGGCCAGTTTCATATTCAAATTGAGTACGCCTCAAGTGCGGCAGTACACTAAGTAGTAAAAGATGACACCTATCTAAACTTGAATGCAATGGACCAGTTTCGCATATGAAACTGGCCCATTCCATTCTGGTATAGGTAGGTGTCATCCCTGCATTTAGTACAGCACCAAACTTCAGGCATACTCAATCTAATTAAGAAACTGGCCCTTAATGTTTACTTCCCCTCCTTGAACAATAATCTCTCGCAACAACTAGAATGTGCCTTCTCTCCAATTCATTAATCAAACCTTAAATGATCTGGAGAGCTTATAATGTTGGTTAACTTCACTCAAAATAAGGACAGCTACTTTTCTTGTATTATCACCCAAAATGGTAAAGCATCCTTAAATAATTGATCCACTTAAAAAAAAATAAGGGGGATAATATTAATATTTGCCCACCTTAATTGGTGTGAGATATTGGAAGCGACGATGAGTATGTATTATAGTTGTCTCTAGATCCCACAAAGGGGCCCTGTACACTCGAAGCTCATTTGACTGATCGGTTGTTACAAGCCGAGCACCATCTGTAGAGCTGAAATAAAATAAATAAATTCATATAAGCTACTAACCACTTCAGTAGCCAAATGATGTGTCACCCTCGTGTTAGACTGACCTGTTGAAGACAATAAGATAGAGGTTTGAATCCTGGTCGGATCAACTGAGGTGAGTTTTTAATTAATTGTTTCCTACTCTCCTTTCATGCAAATGGGGGTAGATTACCTATAAAATGCTTCCTTGCTCGTTCCTACAAGATGCGTGGGATGTGGGAAAAAAGTGGCAACTTTCTTTTTTTGTGCACCTGATTCCACTACCCATTCAGATTATCCACACACTACCCTAATGGGGTAGGGATTAATTTAAAGGAAATGTAGTACCCATAGTTGTGTAATGGGAAAGTAAGAAACCATCTAGGATAAATCCCCCTCAATTCACCTGACTGGGACTCGGACCCTTGTCATTACAAATGTCAGTGTAAAGAAAGTGTGACACTTTAGACCAAACAAACACCAATTCTGATAAGTGCTGCTTGCCTCCTTGTGTGTGTGGGTGCATGCGCGCATGGGTGTGTGTGTGTGTGTGTGTGTGTGTGTGTGTGTGTGTAAGATTATAGTAAGAAGAGTGTTATAAAGGGGTTGCTGCTAAGAGCATCGTATTATGTGTCAATTAGACACCATTGCCTGGGGAAGGTAGGCATGTTTCAATTTTCAAAAAAAGTAGTGTAGATCGAGCCTTTCAGTGGGTTTTGTGGTTAACCGAGATGAGAGTGTTGTTGTTGTTGTTGTCTGTTTTGTGTGTGCAAAAAAGACAATTTCCATATTGCGCTGTGTTGATGTATTAGGCAACTAGCTTGCTGGACCAGGTTTGTGTAGTAGGGTGGGGGAGGGGTTATTAAAGAAAGGAGACAGTTGCTAGTTTTAATGTATTTTCCATGTGTAAGGATAATGCATTTGTGCCAAGCATTCTCCCTTGGTTGGGCCATTTTCGTCTTTTATAGTGAGCTTAGGGCAAAATATGTAATTTTTTCTGACAATCCCAGTTTTCCAGGTATGGATTTACCAACTTTTGTAGTCATATACGAGGGAGGACCCATAAGGAACTGGATTGAAAGCGCGTGGCCGTTCCTAGGCGTAGTAGAGTGTTTTCCCACTAGGTGGGTCTACTATAGACCTTCCCAAATCAGTTGTCCAAGCGGCGCCTGCATAAAAGGTTACGTTGGATTGTAGTGTTGTTTTTCTAAACCGTTCTCGTTTGGTGCCTGCGAAATAATTTTGGCTGATTAAAGGAAAAAAGAGTGTTTGAAATTTTACTTCCTGCTTGAAAAATCGGCAAAAGAAGCTTACCAAATTCTTCAACAAGCTTTCAAGAAGGATGCTATGAGCCCTACACAAGTTTTTGAGTGGTTTGGGCGCTTTAAACATAGCGAGATGAGTGTTAAATATCATGCTCATTCTGGGCACCCTTCACCATCTCAAAAATACAAAAACATTGAAAAAATCTGCCAAAAAATCAACAAGGATTGTCTTTTCGTGATCGACGAAATTTCAGAACAGACAGGAGTTAGTTGGAGCTCGTACCAACAGAGTTTGACTGAGGATTTGCAAATGAGACGTTTTGCCGCTAAGTTTGTTCATCGCCTGCTCACACAGGATCAAAAAACCATGTGTCTGAATTTGAGCCGGGATTTGAAAAATCAGATTGAAAGTGACCCAAACTTTTTGACCAATGTCATTATGGTCATTAGGTTGTTATGGATATGACCCCGAAACCAAGCAAGTGTCTAGCCAGTGGCAGACTCCCAACTCTCCCCAACCAAAAAAAGCGAGACAAATGAGGTTGAATGTTTAGACGATTATCATTGTTTTTTTCGATATTTGTGGAATTTTGCACCGGGAATTTGTCCCCTCTGATCAGACTGTTAATCAGCACTTCTATTTAGAAGTTTTAATATGTCTGAGGGAGGATGTTCGAAGGAAGCGTCCGGAACTCTGGCGATCAGGTGACTGGTTCCTTCAACATGACAATGCCACCGCACACATGGCCTTGTTTGTGAACCGCTATTTGGGCTCTCAGGGGTGGGTTATCGTTCCCCACCCTCCGTATTCACCAGACCTAGCCCCGTGCAACTTTTTTCTGGTCCCAAAAATGAAAAAAAAATCTAAAAGGGAAGCGTTTTGATGATGTGGAGGCTGTAAAAACAGCTTCGCATAGGGCACTGGACAATATCAAAGTTGAAGGGTTCCAGAGGTGCTTCAAACAGGGGGAAAAAAGACTGGACAAGTGCATCGCATCTAATGGAGAGTACTTTTAAGGAGACAGAAAGATTTTTTTTTAAACTTAATAAATTAATTTTTTAGAGTAAAAGTCTGGTTTCTTTTGGGTCCCCCCATCGTATTTTAGTGGATTAGAACATTTGTTCACATGCATACAAGAGATATGGTTAGTTAAACTTACTTCGATGATCGAATGTTCTAAGTCTTAGAATCGAAGGTGTCACTCAAGCTAAAGATTAGACCGTCAATAACTGTGAGAACGGGGTTAAAATACTAATTGAGTGTATTGAGAATTGTTTTATAAGTTTTTTTCCTCCAAATGGTTTATCAATATTCCTCCATGCAAATGAAGATATACTTTATCCATTTTCATTTGAGGTATTCAACATGCACTTTTTGAACCAAATAATTATATCAGAACATGAGAATTTCTATGAGCGAGAGCAGAAGAGCCGACCAATTTTTCTGGGAAAGGTATTTTCACATACCTTTCGGGGGTTATTTTACATGCCACAATAGACATGGTACCAATCGCTTTATTTCCCCTCCAAAGGAAGTTGTGTAATTGATTATACTGCTCAAGAAAAATCTGTCGACACGGGCTGAATTTTAACCCATGAACATCGGGTCCTAAGGCGAGCACTTTACCCAAGACCATCAGGGTCAACCACTTTCTCTTAATTTAACCTTCCTCATCTCTAACATTATTATTATTAGCACCGTGTCTTACTACCCACTCGGGTTGTATGCACTTACGCTAATGTATAATGGTAGGGTGAGTGTGAGATGAACTGGAGGACCAACAGTTTAACGTGGGATCCGAACCACGGTGGAGGCCTGGCATTTCACACATTCACAAGTTGTGATCAATACACATCTTGTCAGAGGGGAAGGAAGAGTTTGGCAATCAGATAAATTTGAGCAGGGACTGATCATTGCACCCCGGACCCCCATCACATTAGTCCTACACCTTACCCCTAAAATGCCAGGTCACCCCATCTCTAACAGGTTAGTGTAATTAATATATATGCATTTAACCCAAATGAGTGGTGCCACGTGATGAAAACAAATGATACGGTGCACTGCACAAACTTTCTCCCTCTTTTATCTTAAAATAGACATTTATTAAAAACTTGTAATATTAGTGAAACAACATAATAGGTCTCTACAGTGTTGTACAAATCCTACACCAAAGATCATAAATGAAATAATATATACTGTTACTTATTCATCTGAACTTTAAGGAGTACTTGTGATTAAATAAAAACAAAACCACAATAATGCACTACATATTAAAACATGAAAGTTAAAAACGTTGGGTCAGAAGGTTAAAGTTATTAAGAGCCCAGTTCTTATTGATTTACTGGGAATTAAGATATAAGACTACACTTGAACCAGACAACATATTGAAGTGTGTTTCTCTACATTCATTTGGCAACAGTGAAAATCAAGATAAACACTTCAGTGGCCAAATGGTCTAAGATATCACTCTCATGTTAGACTGACCTATAAAAGACAGAGAGATCAATGTTTGAATCCCGGTAGGTTCTACTGACAGTTTTTCCTCAAATGGTTTCCCACTCTCCTTCCACAAAAATTCAGGTAAATTATCTATAAAATGCTTCCTTCCTCATCCCAACACCATTAAAGTAACTATCATATGTGTAAAACCTGGAGAGGTAGTAAATCATGGTGATTAAACAAATAGAGATCAGTGAAATGTATATTTGTTGTTTTTATTATGTTGAAACGATTTCACTATCTCAATTCCATTGTTTTCTAATGAAGTCTACAAAAAACCACACTAAGATGTAAGATATGGTTCAATCTGTATTAACTATTTAAGTTACATCTTATTCATCGTTTGAAATGTCTATTTATGTGACTAACAACTGCTGCATTGGTAAAAAAAAAAGAGAAGATAAATTAATAAAACTACATTTTAAAGGAGCACCACTATATTTATTTCTTTGCTGTGAAAGATGCGGCCATATGGCAAATCACAGAAGTTTGTTTTAAAATACTTACATTAAAACTTTTGTTTTTAGCACACAGTATTTATTTAAACAAATTTTCAGGAATTCTATTAAAAGAGCCTACTACTACACATTTCATACTTGAATAAGCTAAAATAAAATTAAGGTTATGTAAATAACCTAACATAAGAATAGTTGTAACACCAAATATACAAGAAAGAATCAATAGCCACTTCTAGAAAAACATGAAAAAAATTATTCAAATATCAAATATTCTAGATGTCAAAATTCTTAAATCACACATTTCTCAAATAAGAAATGAGAAGTTTTTCATACTATTGATAAACAATAAACAAAGCATGCTAGTATGTTTTCAAACATCAACTTGTTAAACTATTATTAAACGTAGTTTTTCCTAAATTTTATGTGTTGTCTAGTAAAAATAGGATATTTTGATTTCATCCAGAGGTACCAAAAATTATATGTAGGACCAGATAAAGATATGTATATACCGATAAGAATAAATATTATAATTGTGAGTTAGATCTAGGTTTGATAATGTTTAAGAGAAGTGAACTGTTAATGTCCAACCATCAACATTTTAAGATAGAGTGATCGAGAAAGTATCGTAATTCTTTTGGTGGGAAGAAATTACTCCTGCTAGTTTAGGTGGAATGTCCTAAATTAACAAATATTCCAATAGTTTTACTAAATTTTACAAAAATTTTGGTTTTCCAGACAAGTGGCAACCCTGTTACAATATCAATGCTTCCCAAAGTGTTACACCTAGGATTTCAAGAGGCATGCGACAAACCTTGTTTAGACTTAACTTGATAAAACAAATTATCGTTGATTTTGACACTGTCACATGGACATTTATAAACCTTTCTTTCTTTCTGTCACAGCTTTGCTTAGCTTATTACTGAGGCTTTATTTAAATTTGAAAAGATTGTTTATAATTACTTTATTATAAGGCAGGAATTAGTTTCCTTTTTTATGAAGAGCTGCTGCAAGGTTCCCTAAAAGAAGAACTTGACTGGCAAAAATTTGTGAAACACCGTTATTGATTAGTGTTTTACAGAGAATGTCAACTAATTGATTAGGTATTCCTCTCAAATACATGTGAGGAATTTCCACAAACACTTGAAATCTTAAGCTTTCCTGAGTAGCACAGTTTGTCTAACAATTTGATTTTTATAGAAAATTATTCAAGAGATTTTTTTATGTCTGGGGAAAAGCTATGGAATCAGTCTACCTGACCTTCGACTCCCGACTCCTCTATTTTTCTATTGTTCGACTCCGCCAACTTCAGAAATGGTTAACATATTTTAATTAGTACAAATTGACTGAAATAAAATGCTCCAATAATAGATTTCTTAATAGGAAGCTTTTTTTTTGGCATTGTGAATTTATATTTCAATAAATTTGTCAAACAAAACTACAAATAATAGTCTTAATAAATAAAAAAGTATCAAGTTAAAATTATATATTTACCATATTATAAGCTTTTAGTTTGAAGTCAAGAGTCAAAACATTTTTACCAACCCCAACTTCAACTTCATCCAAAGACTCATTAGTCCTAGTTTTTGGTGATATTAACAAATCACCATGAGCTGGTACATATCCGTTAGGTCTAATGCTCTAGACTTGGCTTATCTATAAGACCTATTCATTGATAGATCTTGGGGGCCATGAACACTTAATAGGTTAAAGCCTAAAATGTATGTGTTGAATTAGCCCTTACTCATGGCATCTTTGTTACAGTAGGTTTTAACTTTTATTTGACTTGATGAATATTTATAATACTAAACAAGCTAGTTTCACAGTGACATTGACATTCACGAGTCAGTCAAGTTATGGATGTGTATTAATGAAAATAGTTAGGTAAAGATAAATTCAACAAAATAGTGTATATTACAGCAAATATTCTTTAACCTAAACTCTCTATAAGCTTATATGCCATACCAAATTTAACATATAAACACAAATTAATATTACTACAAAGTATATTGGCAAACTAAATAACACTAGTAAGTTACGTAACTTAATTTAAAGTCACAAAATTTAAAATACAAGCAAAATAGCAGGCCGGTGAAAACACTATACCAATTCATTATACCATACCATATCCCCTATTCATGAGTGGATACTTTTGTATGGGATTCAAGACAATAACTACACGTTTATACTTTTGTTAATTTACAATTTATATGATTTAGTAAGCATCAAGGTTATTTTTTTAAGTACCTACACAACTTGTGTTGTTTCACTAAGTGTTTTCGTATTGTTAATGCAGTATATATTAATTTGCCTACATTTTAAAAGTTATTAGATGGTTTAGGCATACTTAAAAATCAAATTTTAGCTTGAAATCATAATTAAAACTACTACTACTGCTCAAATAGGATTTGTTTCTAAGATTTCTGTTTTTAAGTTTTTTTTATAATCAACCCCTAATAATGGAGTCAACAGAGATTATATGATAAAAGTTTAGTTTGAGTTTAAGATCTTATAAGCATTATTTAAAATTAAATCAAGTATAAGAACTTTTTCTTTAAAAGCTTTTACCAACTTTTTATAATCATAGCCCCCACCCTGTTATCTATAATAGTCTATTTATTATGAAAGGAAGAGGCTATAGTTTTATTACTTATACACAACATTTCAGAGTGTGTTCATAATAGGTTTTTATCTGGATGACAGTTCAAAGATCATTTGTTTAGGTTTTGGGTTGCCAGCACTTGTAAAAGATCACCGTTTTGTTATAAATGGTAAGTTTTTTAACTATGTTATATTTTACATTTAAAATAATGTAAACTTAAGCTTTCTCACACTATTTCATTAATTTAAATAACTTTTTTTTACCCAATACGAAACAATATTTTGAACATAATTAAAAGTACCTATTCTTCGTTTAGGAATGTTATCTATAGTGTGTAATATATTGCATAAATTAATACCTTTTCACACAGGCATCATATTTACTATGAAAAGAGAAAATACGTGTCATTTTTTTATATATAATAAATTATTTTATGATTATTTTATCATATTTCGAGATATTTAAATGGATAAAATATTTGTATCCACTGTATGGGTGCAACAATGTAAAGAACTTGTTTCCGTCATGTTCAATCACATGGTTTAAATTTGTTGTTCGCCATTTTGAAGCTATGTTTGTTAGACTGTTTGTGAAAGTGCTGTGAATAATAATTTTTTTAAGTTGAATAAAATGATAATTTTTGTGCCTGACCTCAATATATAAATAATATTGGCCTAAATTACTATAACTATCACATTCATACATTACCATGTGTTTTCATTACAGTTATCCAAAGTGACAGATGTCAGCTGTTGGTGTAGGGATACATTAGGGAGTATTTCTAGTAATTTTTTGAGCTGTCATCCAAGTAAACTAAGGTCATGAATGTACTAAATGTATGCTAAGTCCTTAAATACAAAGATTCAACTTATACAGACTCATAGACACGTGATTGCAGTACTTCAGCTCATGAGTACCAACACCATCCGTCAAGCGACACTTTATATAATAGATGGGGTTTCCAAACTTTGATATTTATAAGAAACCCACTTTCGACCACCAAAATTGATCGAAAATCACTACAATTTGGTACTCTAGAAACGTATTAAGTGATTTATTAATTGTAAGTTAGTAAAAACATATCAAAAGCCTCCAATAATATTTCCTTATAGATTAGTGTATAGTTTATTTTACACTACTGTATTAATTAAAATGTAAAAACAATGTGAATAGAATTTTTTTTCTATCATTGTGGTAACATGAGTTACCATTTTTTTTAAGCTTCTTTTTAAAGCTTTTTTTATGAAAATCACAGTGTAGTTAAGATGACACAGAGCTGATACTGTCATTACAATTGGTTTGTTTCTACAACGCAAGTTGTGTCTTGTTACTGAATTTAAGTAGTGATTAAAACCAAGCTTTAAATAACCTTTATGTGTACAGAATTAATGGATTGTAGGATTTGATGTTTAAAAAAATAACCTTTAAATGAATATATATTTTAAAAATATATGTATTTAAACATCATTAGAATAAAGTTGTTTCCCAAATCATGCAAAAACCTTAACAAATGAACCATGTATGTAGAGGAATAACTACATCAGGGTATGCCTTTATGCCTTTAGCCTATTCTCATAAGCTGCACAAGTCACATTTTTCCATGTTTAAGTAGCCTGCTGTATTGTTAACAATATTTTTTCTTAAGTAAAATTTAGTATGTGTTTATACAAATAAATTAAATTACTTAAATTTATATTTTACCAACAAGGCATAGACTTTCTACATATTGTGAGCTTGTAAAATATATTCTACTATTTTAGTCATAGTAATGAATGTGAATGATTGGTGCATCTGACTATTCTTTATCACAATAGTTTGGCTGTCCACTTTTTTTTTAAAGACTTTAATTAGTGCTAAGAGAATAATACGTACCGGTAGCTAAAAAATTGGTAATCCGACACCTTGGCTCACTCAATAGCGTGTCTGCCTACTGAACTAAGGTTCCCTGGTTCGATTACCTGCATGGCCGAAATATCATTGGTGAAATGTGGGTTTAGGCTCTCACATTGATAAATTAACGGCCGTGGCCTGGCTGTTGTGCCTTTCCTAGTCTTTAAGTTATAAAAGCATATGAAACTACGACAGGCCCAGCGAGCTGGTGGTGGAAAATATATGGCTTGAATAAAAAATCGACCCAGGCCACAGGTTGGAAACAGTAATGGATGTAAAGTAAAGGTACCTATTGATAGTAATCAAATTACTTGATATTTTTTGTTATGCCTATATTTCATAGGCTAACATCAATAACAAGCAATTAAGTTCACACTCAAATTTAAACAATCACAATGTTTTAAAAAGAACACACATTGGTTCAATTATAACTAAACCTCAAATATATAGCAAATAAACAGGTCATCCACTAATTATAAATATATTTTCAACTTTTTTTCTTTTAAAAAAAATTGTCGTCAAAGTTGCAGTGAGTGGGCTAACATTTTCAAATTATTGTGGGACATTTTGTTTATATTATTCAATAGAATTATTATGTAAAAATATATTTTATTACCTATTAACTAGCTAGATAATGCTGTTTGCAGATCATTACATAGAAATTTAAATATAGGCCTTAGAATGTAATTAAGGTAGGGCTATTGATATGAAAAAAATTTCTGTAGCTTAGACTATACATTCTGTTAACAGGCCCTACAGTTGTAAAAGAAAAGTAAGCCTAGTGGTTATCCAGGATATATGCTTGTGGGGCAAATTACACTAATATGGCTGTACATTTTAAAAGTCATCTGGTATGTGGTAGTTTAAAAGACAGTAAGTAAGCTATCTGGTATAGCTTATTAAGGAAAACTGTTGGAGAAATTTTATATTGTGAAAACAGCTATGAGCTGTTATGATCTAAGTTCAAAAATGTTATCACAATAAATACACTCACAAAGTTAAAAATTGAGACATTGCCTATTTTTGTGGAGGATTAAATAACGTTGCAGCTGTTATGAGGTGGTAGATTAAGGATAGAAGATGACCTATACTGTAGCTACCAAATTACTGACAAAAACACTTGTAAAGTTGATTGCCCAACAAAATTAACTGGCCTACTAATTATCATAATTATTACAATTATCTAATTGACATTAAATTTGAATAGGATGAAACTACAAATTCCAGAAATTAAGGATTATCCTTGTTTAAAAGAATGTCTGGATAACCCTGAAAGCATCCTTATTTTTAAGAAAACTAGAATAGATAGATTTATGACCATCAATGTAGCCTAATTCCAGTCATACAAAGCACTTAATTACCAAAAAGTTTGTTATTGATATTTTTTAAGTTTTGGTTTTAAAAGGCTATAAGGGACTTTTTAAATTGCAATTTGGCGGGTCTAGAATGCCTGCTTTTCCATTATTTGGAATATAGTAAAACTCTGAAAATCTATAAGCTAATTTAATGTGGAAAAGAGGTCACCACTCTATCCCGGTTTTTGTGTGATTCACTCAACCCCTAAATTTGAACATATTTTTAAACAAGAAAAATTAAGCCTAGGCCAACTTAATATTATTTTATAATAGCTCTACCAATGGTATCAACTTTATGCTTATGACAAAACCTTTTCAGCAAATGATTTCAAATAAGCTTCGTGAAGCTTGTTGATAAAGTCTTGGTCGTTTTTCAAAAGATAGTACACAGCTTGAAGAATTTGCTTCTTAGTCAGAGGTTCTGGGACAATATCATTGAACACTTCATTGTTAATCAAGTCATTATTTATCAGATTCGACATGGATACACCAGCTAATGGTTTTGCGAGAGGTGTAATGTTGACATTTAAAGGAGTAGAAGTTTCTAATTTTACAGAATTTTTAGAGGCAGATGAAGTAAACATTGTCGGAGGCATAAGTGCGGGCTTCAGGGGTGTTTCTAATGCAGAGCAAAGAGGTGCAGACAATGGTCGCTGTTCGATCAAAGTGCATTCCGTGGCGATAGGAATGGTTTCAGCGCCAGCGTTGAACAAGGATTCAAGTGTGCTGTTACCTGGTGCTGTTGGCGATGAGATACGAAGGAAACTGGAGTCACTTTCAACTCTCACAAATCCATCAGCGGAAGATGGTTCAGTTTGAGAACTAGATGACCGACGTCCAGACGGTACAGGTAGAATACTTGGTTTGGTTAAACTTTCATCAAGTAATGTGTTGGACGACAATGGTCTCATCTTGAAACCACTATGTTTGTTACTGTGAGATTTACCCTTGTTTCTCTTGACTACTTCCGATTGGGGTGTTACAGACCGCTGTTGTTTTTCAATGTGTTCTACAGTGTGTACAGGATTTGACATAAGACGCTGTAATAAAGGTTTGAGCTGTTCACCATTCCTAGAGTCTTGAGGTAGCTCTACAGTCACCGATCCAGTTATAGAACCTTGATGACCAGCAAACAACTCTGATGGTTGAATAACTTTCTTCTCAGTTGGAAAATGTGAACCTCCACTACTCGCTTTTGCAAAAAAATCGGCAACTCCTTGAGGCATCTGCTGCTTAGCTTCAAAATCTTCTGGAATGTTCACAGTAGACACAACAGACTTATTGGATTGAAAATTATCTTGAGCTTTACTTAAAAGATTAAATATGTCAACATTCGTGGTACTATTCAAACGATGGTTGTTCATTAAATTATTTCTAGTGGAAAGTTTTCTTGTTATAGATGATTGCTTAACTAATCTATCCATCAACGCAGCAATACAGATACACTCGTCCTTATCATAGAACCAAATACCATAAATATGACAGCGTGCATTCCTGTAGAGCAAGAAAGGCTCTTTCAGCTGTAGATCGAGTTCTTGTGTGACAGGTTCAACCAAATTGTTCGTGTTTAGTCTATTCATAATAAGAATGTTGTGATAAGGTTCCCCACCACGGCTGTATACAAACAGGGCACCTTCAACTTCTGTTTTCTCCCACTCATTTTCATCAGCATTAAATTTATACAATGCTACATGGGTAGCAGTCTCTAAAATTTCCTTCGCGTAAGGATCAACTCTTTTAAGAGCTGCTACGTTCATACGCAATTCAGAAACATCAGCCATGACTTTCTCAACGATAAAATAAGAGGAATAACTAATATGTACGTCCTACACGGCACATCAATAATTAGTCACGCTAGCTACATTGACAAAGTAGCAATTAAAACAATTTGAAAAGCTCGACTATAAAATAGCAAATTGTGGCTCGCAACCAAAAGAAAAAATCACATTTCCAGCTGTTAAAAATTACATCTACCATGTATTTCACTGCCCGTTAGTAGGATTAGCCATTTTTACAAGTTCAACAAAACCTACACACAAAAATACGTAACACAATAGATATAGTTATGCTTTTCGCCGTTAAGCGCTGTTCGAATCTTATTAGTCAAGGTCAATCTATAATATTGAAGCTTTAGAGAAATTATTTAGTTATAAAATAAATCAAATAAGTCATGAATGAGATAATTTTGATTAGGTACATCTATTGGAAATGGTATGAAAATATCAACTAACGGTTTGAATACATTGTACATATTTTACACACAAAGCAAGATAGTACACGATGGTTTTTACATTCCTGATAATGTATTCATTATGTAGGACAAAGTAAAGGAAAATAAAACACAGAAGGCATTGTCTGTCTTCTTGTTTGTCATGGTTCGCCTACAAAGTGCTCTATTGAGTGGATGAAATTACTCAAGTCCCAACAACACCAGATTTAGAATTGGAAATGTTTTAAATTCACCTATTTGTTTAGTATATTATTGGGGAATTTAAATCCCACTAAAGAGGAATAAAAAAAAAGTATATTTTTTTTTCCAGAGGTAGGCCTATATTCAGAAGGGTTCAAATTAATGCAGTGTTCTGCAGGTTATTTTTGTCATTGATTTTAATTACCAACAGTGCCAGGTGTAATTCCAGCACCTGTACACACCAATATTGGAATATTTCCTAAAAGTAATATACTCGGGTTATGCTACAAACCAACAAAATAATGTACTAATTATTAATACATTTTAAAAATTGATAGATTGATCCCAAAATCCTATTGGCATTGTATCCAACTTCCTGTTCGAGTTATATGCCTATGTACTGATTACACAAATGTGTTGGGGATAAGGAAGGTTGAACCTAATTTTTTATTTTCTCACTATCTTGCAGTCATAGAAAGTATTGTGATGGTCAAAAAAAATCAAAATCGAGATTTTGATGAATGTTGACGTTTCATGACACTCTGATTCCAAAAAAGTGGTTTTTGAATTTTCGTCGGTCCATCCGGTTGTTTACCTTGAAGTAGAGCCAAAAATTACTTTACCGAGATCGGGCTAAAACTTGGTATCAAGGGTTTTCATAAGGTTCCCCCAAGGGATTTCGGAATTGTATATCTTACCCTAAAATTAAGGGTATTTTACTGAAGGGGGGAAAAAAAAAGAGTAAAAATCGATTTTCTCAAAATTGGCTATAATGATTTTGATTAAATTTAATTTCTAAGCATTGATCAATATTATAAACAAAATGGCTACTCTTACTTTTTCAGCCAAATGACTTTAAGGGTTCCGGTCTGATAGGTAAATTATCATTTATTATCATATCTCTGAAACTATTTGAGATATGAAATTACTTATCGTTGCAAATATGTATGTCTATTTATAATGCAAATATTTTATACGAAACATATTTTTATAAAACCAATAATTTTCAAGATAAACGCAAATATATGTTTTTAACATTTCGAACACATAAGGAAAAGTATTTGTGACCGTCGAAAAATATAACCTGACATGTTGATGGATGTCAATGTTTCATGAACCCCTGGACCCTAAAGAATGGGTTTGCAATGCCATCTATCTGTGTGTCTGTTTGACACTAAAATTAAGAGTAGTTTAATTAAGGGTGAAAAAAAGAAAAAAACTATTTTCTCAAACTCAGTTCAACGATTTTGACTAAAATTTGTATCTAGATGTTGATTAGGATTATAAACAAAATGGCTATTTTCATTTTCCTATGAAAATTACTTTTAGGGTACTACAGAAGTGTAAATTTCTGTATCTCCAAAACTATTTGAGATTATATATATATAAAACTTATCATTGCAAAATTGTAGTACTATTAAAAATAAAAAAACTTGTATTTGAAATATATCTTTATAAAACCAATACTATCGCAGATGTTAGCAAATATATTTATACAATTTTGTGAGCTTTAGTTGTAGAGAGATACTACTAAAGTTTTAATGTAATAATTCTTTAGTTCCATGGAGTAAGTAGATAAGTAGATTTCTTAAAACGTTTGTGTTCTTTTTTTTTCTTTAAACTTTTAGGGGAAATGTTTGTACATCAATGATCCATTTCTATAATTTTTGACACAATATTTAATATTTTCCTTTTTTATTCTTCTAATTTATAAATGAGGAATTTATTAAAAATGTGATAATTATAAGATGTGCAACCCCTAGAAAAATTTCAAAAATTTTAACCTAAAGTCAAAATTTTAATACCAAGTATTGACCCTTGTAGACCCAATATTGATCTCTTTTTTTGGGGGGTCCAAGTACACTAGTGAGGACTTTAATTCTTTAAAAAAGAAAATCATAGACTTTAAATCCAGGAGTCAAAAAATGTTTAGCGTAAGTATAACGCAATTTTTGTATGGGTTTGGTAGTGTTTATATATTATTTCGTTTCACATATATTAAGAGTTTTGAGTAAATATATCAATTTTTATACAATGGATTAAAAAAGTCTGTGCAGAGTTCCATACATTTTTTTATAGCACCGCATCTTACTACCAGTTCGGGTTAGTTATATGATTAGGTACTAATTACACTAATGGATTAGGAATTAAGATGGTTGAATTTAGAGGAAGTGAACCCACATTTGTGTGGCGGGAGATTGTAAAACCATTGAGGAAAAACCATACCCAGTTCACTCGACCAAGATTTGAACCTCGATCGCCACGTCCTCGGCAGTCTAGCTCAACACGACTAGCATGTTAGCTAACTATGCCACCGAGGTGGGTTTGTTGAATTTAAAGTGTACCCACAATTGCATGGAAAGAGTGAAAAACCATTTATAAAAAATCACCCTCATTGTACTTAACTGGGATCAAACCCCAATCTCCATGTCATCGGCAGTCTAGTCTATTGCCAGAGTAGCCTCTTAGATCATGTGGTAAACAAAGTTTGTAGGTACAGTGTACAAATGATAATATTGTGACTAGCTGTATCAAACGTTTTTATGAAGTTAAATAAGCATTTAGTCAATTTGATATTAACACTGGCTATATAGGATTATTTCGGAGGTATGGAGAGAGATGTCAATACTTCATTACAATGGGAGGAAGAAAATAATTTAAAATAAATTATTTCCTTTATTTTTACATATTTATTAAAAAACCAAATCAAAATATTCTCCCAAAGAACAAAAAGTGTTAATTTTATTTCTTGAAATGTATAAAAGCAAGACTAAAACTAGAAAGTTTTCAAATTTTTTCAAGGATAATGTAAAATCAAAACAATAACACAAAGTTTTCACAGTAAAAGTTGATACTCCTTAAAAAAAACAATGTTATCAGTTTTATTTTTCTATCACTATTCAATATATTAGTGATGAATGGACATTCATTTAGTTTTAACGTTGCATACAATATATTATTAATATGTTAGTTTGACATTTTGGGTGGAGGGGTGTTCAACCCCATGCACCCGATGTTTGTGGGTTGAGGGTCGACAGATTTTTCTTGTGCAATTAAAATCCATAGGATAGCTTCCTTCGGAAAGAAAGTAAAGCCATCAGTCCTGTGTCGATTTGGCATCTAAACAAACTTATGAAGGTAGTGAAAATACCTTTCCCAACAAATTTGGTAGGCCCTTTCGAGCTCACTCATAGAAATTATCGTGCGCTGATATAATCAGTTGATTCAGAAAGTGCACGTCAAATAATAAATACTTCAAATAAATGAAAAAAAGTTAGTGGAGGTAATGGTTTTTGTTTGTAATGATATTTTATTTCAGCAGAGCTTATGTTCCTCAAAATAAAATAAAATCAATGGTTAAAGAAAACTTTTTCTGGAACCCAAATATTATTTTTACCTAAAAATCCCTATCTTTAATTTAATCCAAATCTTAGAAAATATGATAATCAATCAAACTTTCCTACAGTGGTATTACCTAATTTTTCATTTCTCAAATTCTGACTTTTCTTACATTAATTCTTTCGTTGCTATCGAAATTTGAAAATTTAACAAAACAAAATTATTTTTTACTCAATTAAGTGGTAAAGAATGGTATGACTATTTCATCATATATGGTAATTATGTTCAACTTAATTACTAGTAATCATCATAACTTTAGCTCTTCAAAAAAATTAATCATCTCAAATTTGACAGTTTTTTTTAAATATCTTTAGGAATTTGAAGGACCCAAATTTACAGTTTAGTTGTAAATTTAAATTTATATTGATAATATGAATACCAGTGACATATAAAATAACTTCCAACATTTAAATTTTTGGTACATTCAACTTAGACAGGTACACAGATCATGTTAAGTTAGCAATTTATTTTAAATGTGTTTCAATTTGCTTCTATTTTTTCTGCACTAGAGTTAATCTTAATCACCACTACATACTTAACTAATTGAGCTTGTGGGCTCTTTCAAGTTTTTAAATCAAATATTAACAAATAAATGTTGAAAAGTAATTTTTTTTTATCTATAAACAAGGAATTAAGTGATCATATTCACTCCTTTTTTTAACCAACAATTGTTTTTCTTCAGTGATATTGTATTTTTATTTTAAAGTGTTAGTTTTGTGTCAAGCATAGTGTATTAAAGCATTGCGGTAATATTTATGAATATTGGTAAATACCTCTTATGCTCTTATGCAGATGTTTAATCAATTCTGATTCTGTAATAAAAATGTTCCTTAAATCACTTAAAATCCAGTTTAGTTATTGGAACAATAAACCTGGATTAAAATGGAGGTTAAGCTATATGTGTATGTCTGTATGTAAATTTTGCAGTGATGCACTGAAATTTCTTTCCAAATAATAATAGTGTTGTAGTTGATATTTGAACTTAATCCTATTTTTTTGGAGTATTGAGATATCAGTGTAACTAACCTAAAATAAGGTGGTAGGTGATATGACGATTTAAAAACTATTCTAATTGGTGAATTATTACTGTGCATGTAATCAGAATCACACTAATAGATTGAATTTTTTTAACACTGTGTCTTACTAGCTGTTCAGGTTATACATATATATCAAGAATCAAATAGCCAAAGCTATTATATATGTTTTAGTATGGATTTAGCCGCATCAAGATTCATATTCTGAACATTGAAAAATGACACCTGGGCACATGAATCGAACCCAGCCAAAGGTCCTGAGTTCGACTCCCGTGTCTAGGTGTCATTTTTCAATTTTCAAAATTATACATATATGACAATTACTTTGGGGTAAAGATGAGGAAGGAAGAATTTTAGAGGTAATATACCCACATTTGAATAGAAGGGGAGTGGGAAACCATTTAGGAAGAACCAGCCTTATTAGACTTGACCAGAATTTGAAACACGATCTCCCTGTCATCTATAGTAAGCCAGTGCAACACAAGCGTTCAGTCAATGAAGCGGTTGATTGGTCAGCTTTCTCCCTAGGCCCTTTCAAATGGGTGCACCGCCTAGCTGGTTTTTACTGACTGCCTGGTTAAAATCAATGGTGGTTGCACAAATCATTAACTTTTTTAAAGTAAACTGCCTTCGCCCGGTAACTTAATAATGCCAATAGGCTGGCAAAGTTTCTTGAGGATAACAATGGTGGAAATACCATCATCTGTTGAAAACCTAAAGTTAAAGTCACCAATAATTGCACAGGATTTATTAATAATGAGGAAGTGGTGAATAAAATTTGAGTTGGTAAGGGTATCCAATGATTTCCGCTGATCGACCAGTATGGTTCCGTCATAGTACAAAATAGACCTCAGTAGGAATCTGCTGGATTTTTTTCAGTGAAAAATGTTAGATTGCTTATATAATAAAAGCACAGTTTTGGGATGAATATTTTTATGGAAAAAACATCGCACTATATTTGAGACAGTAACGATAAGTATAAAGTTATAATCTTTATTAATTAAATGAAGGGTTTGTTTGTCTGTTTGTTAGGAGAGTTGCATGATATTTACCTCACACAAATGTCTTAAATTTTAAAATTAGTAACCCTTGTGCACAAACATGTACACTTCAAAACTGAAATTTTAAATTCTTTAACAATTTTTTTTTAATTCACTAAAAACTGAGTCAGAAGAAATAAAATAAAGAGTGTTTTATTATTTTTTTTGCTTTGATTCAAATAAAATTGTTGCCCAAGATAACTGTCCAATGCCATGCCAGGTACGTCTGTTAGTCGTTTATAAAATATGTCAAAAACAATAACTGAAGAACTATTTTAACCCTTTCCCTGGCGCAGGATTTTAACAACATCTCTGCCCAAACATTCGCTCACGCAGGTGACATTCAATGTTTCATTGCAATAAGTTATTGAAATGACATCTATCAACGAACCACTATACTTTTAGCCAATTCAAACATTCCATATTAAAGCTCATAGATGTAGCTTCAAGTTCAATGCTATTTAATGAACATGAATAAAGTAATAAATGAGGAAATATTTGTTGGGTAACAGTATATAAGTAGAAAAATATATGTCGGGCCTACGCAGGTAGCTATGCTACATGCACACTATGGAATGGGTTATAATGCAAACACCAGAATAAAAATTATATGACTTACCTAAAATAACTGGAATTGACCCCACATGTGTGAGTCAGTGTCACCAATGGTGAATGATTATTAGCCATTTTCCGCAGGTCCCACAACTTGACAGTTTGGTCTATAGATGATGTAGCAAACTGCCAAGGTTCCCTAGAATATAATAGTAGCCCTGTTAAGAACCCGTTTCTGAATATCTTTACATTACTGAAATACTCCATTAACCTTGTCTTAATAATATATCTTTTTTAATAAATATATATAATAATAAAAATTATGATAAAATGTTTAGTTTTGTATTACATAGTAAGATTTTGTGCCATAATAAAATGATCTTATGACACAAAATCTTACATAAAACTACAAAAATTTACATTTAATTTTTAGCAAATTGTTCTGACCCACTTTGGTGGTCAAATTGTTTAAGGCGTTAGTTTTGCAAAAGACTGGACTGCCAATGACAGGGAGATTAAGGTTCAAGTCTCAGCCAGGTGTACTGAGGTTTTTTTCCCATAAATGATTTTCCACTCTCCCTCCACACCAATGCAGGTACACTTTCTCTAAATTCAACCTTCCTTATAGCTAACACACTAGCGTAATTAGTGCATGTGTGTAAAACCAAAAAGGTAGTGGATGTGTTTAAGAAAAATCTGATCACTAAGCTTTCTAAATATAGATGACTTTTTTTATATAATATATTAGTTTTACTTGAATTGTCATATAACTTTCCCCATTCTTAGATATTCCTTATATTATAATATCTGAGTGATAAGTGATAATAAATGTGTTTATTTAAAAGACCATGTAAAAATAGCCTAGTTAAATAATTCATAGAAAATAAAAATGATATAATATTTAGTGCATTTTTACAATGAAAAGTTTATTCTTAATATTATAAATGTTCAAAATATATATATATTTTTTTTTAATGCAGATGTAATTATTTTAAGTTCAATTGGTGACCTGGTGGTCCAGGGGTAAGGTGTCAGACTTCTATGCTTGCGGCCGGGGTTCAATCCTCAGTCCCGGCAAAGATTTATCTGATTACCAAACCCTTCCTTCACCTCTGACAAGACATCTTGTGAATGTGAGGAATGCCAGGTCTCCACCGTGGTTCGGATTCCACGTTAAACTGTAGGTCCTCCATTTCATCTCACAATCACCCTACCATTACACATTAGCGTAAGTGCGTATAACCCGAACGGGTAGTAAGACGCGGTGCTAATAATAATAATAATAATTTAAGTTCAATTGTACATTTATAGATGTAATATTATTTTTTTCATTGGCTCTTGTAATATAATTTACTGTACTAATTGACTGGGGAGTAAGAGTTCTAACCCAATTTGCAAAATATTCAAACTTAAGTGTGCTACACGGTAGATCACCGAGAAGTATTGCAAACATTCAGAAATCCCGGCTTATTTGGGATGTAAGTTGAATTTTTTTAAATATTGTTTTCACGAAAATGTAGGCAAAAGTATAAAGTGTTAAAAAAAAATTATGGTAACTTAAATAAAACTCTATAAAACAATCCCACATCATCTTAAAAGGTTCTGTTATGACCTCAAAACATGAGTTTGATAGAGAGGCCAGATCTAGGTTTCTTAACTTTTACTTTAATCTCAGAAGTAAAAATTATCCTTAAAGCATCGTTGTGGTTGGTTTTTTTTTACTTTTAACTCAAAATTTAAACTTTTTAATATATCGAAAACCTCTTGATAATTTTTGGTTACATTTTATTGAAAACTATATTTAAAAAAATACCAATTAACTTTTTAAATAATGTGGGATTTATAAACGTCTATAACGGGTCTGAGTGCTTAGCGTTTAGCACCCTTAAGCACAAGGTCATAGACAGGGGGAGTTTTGTAGGCTCAACCCCAGACCCCACCCCACCCCCGCCCCCAACCAAAAAAAAAATATGAATAAAATATAAATGGCTTTATTTATGGTTCAAACAATATCAAAATTCGGGTACAAGTACAAATTAGGGGGCTGTGTTACCATAAAATAATAATAATATTAGCACCGCGTCTTACTACCCGTTCGGGTTATATGCTTTAAGTACTAATTACGCTAATGGATTAGGAGTTGGTAAGGTCAAATTAGAGGAAGTGAACCCGCATTTGCATGGAGGGAGAGTGGAAAACCATTTAGGAAAAAAAGGAAAAAACCGTTCACCCGACCGAGATTCGAACCTCGATCTCCCCGTCCTCAGCAGTCGAGCTCAACACAACGAGCGTGTTAGCCAACTATGCCACCGAGGTGGGTGTTTACCATAAAAAGCACTTCAAAGAGCTTCTAGAGTGTTTAATATTTTTAAAAAATTCTAGCGTTTGGCATTTGGGGGAGGGACTCACCAAACACCCTCCCCCCTCAATTATTGGCTGGCTACGGCCATGCCCTTAAACAATGTGACTAATAACTTTGGTTATATTTAAATTAATGTTGACCACAAAAAAAAAAAGTTTTTAATTATGAGAATTCTGCTTGACTATTAATTATTTGTTCTGTATTTTAAATAAACTAGAACGAATAATATGATTCTGGAGCAATATTTCACATATTCTGCCCCCAAAAAAATGTTTTGATATAAAAACTGCAAACACACTCTTTCTTGCATTCCTTTCAACCCCAAAATTAAGTAGCTTTTTTAATACATCTCCCCTTCACTTCCACTAACCCATGTACACAAATTTTAATTTGACAAGTTTTATAAGTCATGCTGCAACTAACCTTGGATTGTGATGCACACTAGTAATCTTTTTTTTGTGCAGTTTATGGCACCATATGGTTTCATAATTCATTGTATTAATGGTTTTGTTTGTAAGATTCCCCATTGTATCACCAACTAAAACCATACCTCCTATATCAACTAAGTCGAAACTGGTATACCATTTACTGACCAAACAAAAATAAAAACACAAAATAATAAATAATGATCCTAAGCAACAAGTTTCAAAAATAAAGAGTTGCTAATTTGAAAAAGAAAGCATGTGTGGTGTACATACACATTTATATGTTGATTATGGAATGAATTAAGATATTTTGGTTTTATGGATATAGTTGGTTTTTAGAACGAAAGTACAGTAGAGAAAAAACAAGTGGTGTCTTATAGCTCAATGCCACATGATTTTCTTGCTAAGACTTTTAAACAGAAAAAAAAAATGTGACGACAATCCCATTACAAACAAGTCAAGGCCCTACCCAGGATTTAAGATGAATAAAGGAGCAGAGGGGAGGTCAAGACTTCAAGAAAATTACAATGGTGGTTATGATAGATAATGAAATAAATGTAAATAAAACTGCTTCTAATATGTTTAAATATATAAAAATGACACCCAGCCAGAGATTTGAGCCTTGTTCATCCGGCCTAATGACTGCTCTAACAATTGAGCTATCAAGGATCTTTTCCATTTCAATGTGCCATTCAAATAAATATACACATTTTTCACATGGATAAATTTATGGCCAGGAACTGGATGTTGTGCCTGTCCTAGACTTAAGTTTGATTTTAAGGCGTATGAAGCTATGACAAGTCTAGCAATCCGGTAGGGGGAAATATATGACTTGAATAAAAAACTGACCTAGACCATAAGCTGGAACCAGTCATGGATGTAAAAAATGCATACACACACACACGCAGTCAAAACACACATACACATACTCAGTCAAAACACCATCTGAAAAGACATGTTTGTTTAAATGTGACCAATATGTTTAGAAGGTTAGTAAAAAAATTAAATAAATGGTACGGTGCACCACACAGACATTCTCCTGCTTTTATCTTAATATATGTCTATATATATATATATATATATACTAAAAACTTGCAAGATTTATGAAATGAAATAATAGGTCTATACATTGTTGTAGAAACAATACACCAGAGATCATAAATGAAATAATATATATTGTAACTTACTTACTCTATGGCATTAGGAACTAAGAACACTGTTACAGAAAAAATGAGAAAATAGAAACATCTTTGTTCACCAAAGAGCATAAAAATCAAATTCATTTTCAAAGACCTGAAATTAAAAATTATATATATTTGCTTATAGCTAAGAAACTGTTGGTTATATAAGAATATATTTCAAATAAAAGATTTTTATCTTTAATTTTACTACAACTTTAAAATGATAAGCTATTTTGTATCTAAAATAGTTTGCGGAGAAATGGTCAAATTGGGAAATTCCTTAATGTAAAGTACCCACAAAGTCCTTTTCATGAGAAAATTAGAATTTCCATCTTATTTATATTATCACAAAGTATTAAGATATAAAATTTAATCAAAATCTTTAGAGTGAATTTTGAGAAGATAGATTTTTTCTTTTTGATCCTCAGCAGACTACCCTTCCCCTTAAATTTAGAGTTAGATATATATTCCCAAAAACCCTCAAGGGGACCTTAAGAAAATCCTTAACATCAAGGTTTAGTTAAATCAGTAGAATAGTTCTGGCTCTAGCCTGAGGTACAGAAAGACAGCATTGTGAAACCCACTTTTTTGATTTCAAGGAGTTATGAAATGTCAACAATTATCAAAATCTTTAGTTCCATTTTTTTTTTACGGTGCCAATACTTTCTTTCCCGAGGTGTTGAGAGGAAGTAAAAATAATGCATCCTACTAAACAAAAAGAAGCATTGGTGTTATTTTATCACTTGAAATATATAGAGCAAAAATAGGTTTATAAAGTTTTGTTTAAAAATGAGGTGGCCCAATGGCTAAATAATTCTACAAAAAAGGAAATTGATAAAACTAAATAACACAAACACTGGATTACTCCAATTTGAATTTAAAGAAAGACTGTTAGCACAATGTGTTTCTAACAGTCTTTCTTTAAATTCAAAATGGAGTAATCCAGTGTTTGTGTTATTTGTATGCTCTTCTTTCTTCTTTGTGTTTGATAAAAGCAACAATGCCGAAATATTATAATACTTGTGTTAAAATTTGTGTGTGTGACTATTTCTACTATAGAAAACAAAAGAAAGGAAGAAGGTGTCACCTTTGTGCATTGGATTCTTCCCACATTTTTTCCCCTTTGGACTTTCTTCATCAATTTTACTTTTATTAGTTTATTTTTCTTTTTCTTTGGTTTTATCATTTTCCTTTATTATATAATTTATAAAGTTTTGAAAATTGTTAAAGAGTGTGTTCAATATAAAATGCCGAAGTTACATTACAAATCGATGACACTCTTTTCAAAATCATTGTTGGCAGATTTCCTTCACTAATAATGTTCATTTTAACAACATTAAATATATGTTTCAACTCTTCATATCATTTACTTCATAAAATGCCAAAGTATATTAATTAGTAATAAAAAATTTACTGCAGTAAGATATTATTATTAGCACCGCGTCTTACTACCCGTTTGGGTTATACGCACTTACGCTAATGTGTAATGGTAGGGTGATTGTGAGATGAAATGGAGGACCTACAGTTTAACGTGGAATCCGAACCACGGTGGAGGCCTGGCATTCCCCACATTCACAAGATGTCTTGTCAGAGGTGAAGGAAGGGTTTGGTAATCAGATAAATCTGTGCCGGGACCGAGGATTGAACCCCGGCCGCCAGTATAGAAGTTTGACACCTTACCCCTAGACCGCCAGGTCACCTGCAGTAAAATGCTTCAATACAAATTTATTCATGGGAAGTTTCTTTGGCATTTTGAATTTGTACTTGAATTAATTTGTCAATCAAGAATAAAAACGTAAAACATTAAAATGATACAATTACCATATATTGTTGTGATATTAAAAGTTTTTATTTTAAAACCAGTGTTGGTATGTTTTTACATACTCCAACTCTGACACCACCCAAAACTGCTAATAACTCCAACTTCACAGCCCTAATATGTGAATGTTAAGTTCATTATGATCTTGGAATAATATATAGTGGAGAAATAAATTTATATTAAGATACAAATTAATTTGGAAAAAAAACCCATTAAACCTTTATAAAATGCAATATATTACTCACTTGATATCTTGAAGATGGAGCAGTACAACTTCTTGATTTGTTTCAATGTTTAGTAAACACATGTTACCTGCTCCGTCCACAATATACATATTATATCCACATAACTTAGAAAAGTGAATATCCAGAATCGATTCATTAAAACTTTGCTATAAACACAAAACAAATAAAAAAACATAATTTTATACTTAAAAATATAATTAAAAAGATGTGATTTCACATTTCTAATTCAAACATAACAAAACTTGATTAACTTTTACTAAGTAATGTCGTATTGCATTTATGACTCACACGAATGGATGTTCTCTTAAATACATTATAGACACTGTTTTTTCATTCAAGCAATAAAAGTGATAACAATTAAAAGTCATCAAAATAGGTTTTTTTTCCTAAATGTTCATGTTTCATATATATTTGTAAATTGGGATAATTTATTAGGTTCAACATTTTTTTAATGCTGGTCATCCTAGGAAACACATTCGAAGTGCTTCAGATTGGTATTTCTTGGTATTTTTTTCATTATAAGACCATGACAACACATAATAAAGTACCAAAATTATACACACACACACCCCTTGTGCATCCCCCCTCCCTCCACCACTGAGCTCTTGCAAGTGAGCTTGTGAGGGTGTCTACTGCCTAGCTAGGACAATAAATAACCGCATTCTTCCGGTGACTATTTGATCTGTTATCTTACATGGGCATGTGCTCGCATCATTGCATGAATGCTCACATCGTTATTTTGAAACGGACAAATTTTACGTGAGTGGTTCAAGAATTTTAATGTGTGGTGTATGTAACAGTCGTCTCGAGTGGGGAAAAGTGGACACTCTGAAGAAACGTGCCCTCTCTAGCGGGCATGTTACAAATAAATCATTGGACGCAGGGGTAGCTGGCTGCAGCAAACGAAAAGTCACGATTTTAGAAATGAACCAGAGAGCGAAGAAAGCCAAGACAGAAAAAACTGCCTTCATAAGCGATACTGTGAAAATGTGTTTGAAAGCAAACAGTCCTCTACAAAAACCAGATCATCCTGCTGTATGCCAGTATATAAAAATGCATAAAACTAATGTCACTTTGCTATATAATGCTAATTTTTAGAATACAAATGCTACAAAATGCTATTTTTATAAATAATTGATGCTAAAAAACAGTATCTCCAATTATAATCAATATGGAGAGTATCAAGATAAGTGATGTGTTTTATAAGGATTTATTGAAATTTACAAAGTAAATTCATGTTTATGGAAAAACAAATCAAAGGAGAATAGTAATAAAAAATAATTGGCTTATGAGAGACCACGTACATCTTTTGTTATGTGTTATATTCTTTTTTCCTTTAACTATGTTAGCACACACCACAGAAGCTGCACTAAATGATAACAGCTCAGAGTTAATTTTTCCAAAAATGATCCAAACAGCAACTAAATTGAAACTGATATAAATCAGATTATATGCTTGTTCGTGTGGATGTAAAGAGTTGTTTCAGTTTACCTGCACAGGCTTGGACTGTTCAAGCCAACAGGACAGGACGCATGAGCGTTTGTAAGGCCCTTAAGAGAGAGTCTCATGGCTGATTGACCGAGAAATTAGATACAAGATTGCATTTGAAGCAATGAACATATCAAAATGTAGTTTCCTGCATTCTTTACTCGACAGCAGAAAAACTGTAAACAGTTTGATTGTTCTTTCAGTTTGAAATATTTATTTTTCAATTTTGTCGCATTTTTTTTTAATATAGTAATACTTTCTTTGAGCCCAAGTCCACTGTTTTGTAAAGAGTAATGCAGAAAACAGCACCATGAATTGATGCGATGTCTGGTCCGAGCTGTAGTACCTATCTGAGTTAGGTGTTGTCTTTGGGGTGAAACATTTTTGTTTAAAATTTAGTTCAATGTTCTGTTATCTTCTGAAACTAGTCAAGAGTCCCAAACCATCAGTAATGGCATTAACTAGTGACAATTATACTGGTCAATGAGTCAGATCTTGAAATTATAAACATGATAGGACAACAATAATTTCTTACTGGCAATACTATATTTAAATCAAGTTTAAAGATGTCTAAAATATTTAAATAGTTACACTATAAACATATATTATAGTAGATTTCCAGTAATAATAAAAGATAAAAAAGTGATAATAACATTTTTCTATAGGCCTACCTTCAGTGTTCTCTTTAGGACTTAAATGACCACCAAGCTAAAATTCAATGGGTTTTATAATATTGCGAGGTATAACAATGTCACCTGGCCAGCAAAATGTTCTGGGTAGAACATT
The DNA here is from genome assembly GCA_902151425.1 of Timema shepardi. Taxonomy (NCBI): domain Eukaryota; kingdom Metazoa; phylum Arthropoda; class Insecta; order Phasmatodea; family Timematidae; genus Timema; species Timema shepardi. Next base: position 357,634 of record CABFVX010000150.1, on the reverse strand, counting down.
GAATTATTGTTATTTATAAGAATCTATTAAACGTGGTCCAACACTGAGGCTCAGTCGGTACTGTGTCTGTCTACTAAGCTAAGCATCCCGGGTTCAATTCCTGGCATGGCTCAAAAATTTATCATTGGTGAAATGTGGGTTTCACAGTGATGAATTAACAGCTGGGGGCTGGATGTTGTGTATGTTCTAAATTTAAGTTAAACTAAGTGGTGTGCTAATATAATCAGTCAATTCAGAAAGTGTGCATTAAATAGCCTACCTCAAATAAAATAAAAAAATAAAATTAAAATAAACATAGAGATGATCTTGGTGGTCTTGGGGTAAAGTGCTCGCCTTGGGACCTTATGATTGTAGGTTAAAAACCAGGGTCGACAGATATTTTTTTTGGGGAGGGGGGATAAAAATCTGTAGCACAACTTCTTTCGGAGGAGAAGTAAAGCTGCCGATCCCATGTTGATTGTGGCATGTAAAAAAAACCTGAAAGGTATGTGAAAATACCTTTCCCGGCAAAATTGGTAGGCCCTTTTGCTCTCGTTCATAAAAATTCTCTTTTATGATGTAATTATTTGGTTTTACATGAGATGATGCTTTTTTTAGCATCGTGTCTTACTGCCTGTTTGGATTATACTCCTATGTACTAAGTAGTACTAATGGGTTAGGGGTTATGAAGGCTTAGTTTAAAAGAGGTGCACCCACATTTACACGGAGGGTGAGTGGGCCGAACCTAAGTCTCCCCGTCATTGGCAGATTGGCCAACATGAGAGTAGAGCACCAGACCATGCGGCCACCAAACAAGGTTATTGGGTTGATGCTATATATTAAAATAAGTTTTAATAACTTTAGTAAATGTAATCCTACCATAATTATACTACATAAATCCAACTTAAATCAAAATTATTATTTTGCTATTACAATAAATTAGTCTTCTCAATGACTAGTGCATAATCTTAAGTTGACAAGAAACCAAGTAAAAACTATACTGAATCTAAATTCAACTCTTACCCCTAGTTTTAATTCGCTCAGTCCATTTTTCCAAATTAGTATCTCGCCAAACTTTGAGCCAACAGCCAAAAGCGTTGGGATAGTTGGGTGCCACGTTACCGCCGTCACTCGGCGCTTGAACGGTGTCATAATATTATAAATGGTCAGTTCTGACAACTCACGAAGAACAATATTTCTTCGTGCCTGGATAAGTAAACATGAAACTGAAAATGTTACTTAAGGGCTGAGCAAAACAACATAAATTTAGCAAAAAATTATTTTATGGGTATAGAATAAAATAAAAATATGGTTCATTACAATGCTCCCTAATCTCCAGCCATCCCACTACTTGTTCGAGCTGAAATTATATAATAATTACATCACTATGATAGGAATAAGGAAGGTAGTATTTAGAGGAAATGCACTTCCAATTGTATGCTGGTAAGGTGGGGAATCATTTAAGAAAAGTCACCTTCAGTATATCAGGACGGATTTCAAACCCCAACCTTCTCATAAATGGCAAACTATTCTAAGTGAGCTCAGCATTTAAACCACATGTTCACCACTATGGGTCTTCAGTAAGAACAATATTACTGTTATCATTATTTTTTAATTGGAAGTAAATTATTACTCGAGACTACAACTGCTAAGAATGGTAACATCTTAAATAAAATTGATCATTAGCACCAATTTCCAATTTTTTTAGGACTGCGTCTTACTGCCTATCTGGGTTGTACACCTGTGTATTAGTTATACTAATGTGTTAGGGATTAGGAAGGTTGAATTTAGAGGAAATGTAAGCACATTTGTGTGAGTGTGTGGAAAACCATTTAGGAGAAACCACCCTCAATACACCCGGCAAAGATAGAAATTCAATCTCCCCGTATTCTGCAGTCTAGGCTATTGCAAGAGTAGCTCCTTAGAACAAATCAGGTAAACTTCTGTTTGATTCGACACTTGACATTATGTTGCTTATTATGGTAAAAACTTAACTTCACATATACAATTCTGCGTCATCCATGTTTCTTACTCAAGATCAAATTTAGTAGATAAGTCAATTTTTTTTAAACATTCTAAATGTAATTATCATGTTCTCATTTTTAATCAAATGCATCAGTATGCACATTGGAATGATAGCCCAAACAAGCCAAGATAGCAACAAAGGCTATCTTAAAATGTATAACAGTAATCTTTGCCTGTATTACAAATTAACTTCAAAGTGACAATGTCCTCAAGAATGATCAATCAATAGTGTCTTCTCAGATAGTTTTTACTAAGGAGAATGTACACCTGTAAGTTTTATTCCGTGATCACGATCAACTTAACTTTTAACTTAATGTAACATTCACTTAAAGTTAACTTTACTTAATAAAACATGTGCGTTCACGATTCACATAATTTAACGTAACAACTTGAACCAAACATCTCCATTCTAGAGTATGTGTTTTAATCTGTGATTTATACTATTTGTATTAGTGTTTATAATTTGTGAATGTTTACTGCTGTCTACCGATATTATAGATATTTCTCATTAAACTTTTTTAAGCCGATTGTAATGCTTTTACAATCATGATTAGGCCGATGTTATTTGATTTATATTTTAGTAAAAAGGATCATTTTTAAAGCAATACATTATTCCATTCTATATAATAAAAACTTTGTGGTTTTAACATTTTTACAATATTTTAATTGAGTCTGTTCTATAAAGTTCTATAATGATACTATACTAGCGCTTTTTTTAATTAAAGTTCCGATCACTATAACTAAAGCTAAAGAGTAGACCTTGGTCATAAAACCTACAATGAATTAATAAATAGCCCTGTAAACATCACTCGCATAATGATTGGCTGGCTAGATCAAGTGATAACCTTCAAGTAACGTTCACTTAACGTGAAAGACCTCCCAGGACATCTATTATGTTAAGTTAACTGCAAGTCAACTTTAAGTTAACTGCATCGTGATCGCTTCCATTTAAAAACAGGAGGAGATCCTTTATGTTTAAGTTACGTTAAGTTGATCTTGATCGTGATCCCGGCATTAGGTCTTTTTAGATATTCCTAAATCCTTTATTTTAAAATGAACCAACCTTTTTGACAACTAACTCATTTATTCCAGTCTGTCCAAAGTTTAAATAACTTTGAACTATGCTGCATGAAGGTTTTGTTTTTTGTGAAATATCAAGGACTTTTTGACTATTTTCATTTTTTTGTAATGTGCAGATACTTTTACTTTGTTTTGTTTTAGATAATTTATTTTCTTGAAATATAATTCCATTTGTTTTGGTCTCGATTGCCCGTTTTGAAGATGTCCGGGTTATCGGCATATTGTACCTTGAAATATAAACATAAATGTAATTATTGGTTGAAAATATTTACATAATTTATTTAAACAAAAAATAAATCAGTTGATAGAAATAAATGTTTGGCTATAAATATTATGTGATCAAATAATATGGGTGTTGTATTGAAACAAATTAAATGTGTAATATGCGCAGGTTGATTTATGTAAGAATGGTTTTAAACCCTATTAACTTGTTACACCAGCATATTATACACTGTAAATAGGTAGCTATTTGAAAGACTAGATTTGAAAGTGTTCGACAAAGGAATGTATTGCACTAAAATATATTATCAACGTTTGAAGATGTAGAGTTTAAAGTTACTTTTATAATAACTTAGGACTTTTAACCTATATATTAAACTCGCGCCAAAACTGACAGTTCAGCAGAGAAAATAAAAACCTTTTTTTAATCACAAACACCAACATTCGAACATACCAATCGAATGCACATAATATACTGACCAAGAACTTCAAAACCTAGTTTTCAGTGGTTCATAGATCAGCCACAAAAACATTGCTAACAACAACGAAAATATAGATTGATTTTGTATTATTATTATTTTGAGTCTTGAATAACAGATTTGATGGTAAGCTCTTAAATTTAATATATTATCCTAGCTTATTTTTCAAACTCTCTATAATTACCTTCAATACCTTCATACTTTATTTGAACTATTATCTTGTAATTATACCTACAATTATTCGTTCACCCAAAAAAAAATTAGACCTTCTTTGTTGGATTACAATACAGGTATATCTTACCATCTACGTCATAGGGCAACCAAACAAGGTAAATCAAGGTTTCCTGGTAGCATTGCGCTATCTTAAATAATGTATAATAATGATATCAAATAAAGTGCATTACTTTTTTTGCATTTTAATAAACCACTGTCTTATAAATATTAGTTTAAATAGGAGCCATTAGGCTGTAATATCTAAAAAATTGGAGGAAATGTACAGTATATATCTAATGAATTGGTGACCTGGTGGTCCAGGGGTAAGGTGTCAGACTTCTATGCTGGTGGCCGGGGTTCAATCCCAGGTCCCGGCAAAGATTTATCTGATTACCAAACCCTTCCTTCACCTCTGACAAGACATCTTGTGAATGTGAGGAATGCCAGGTCTCCACCATGGTTCGGATTCCACGTTAAACTGTAGGTCCTTCATTTCATCTCACAATCACCCTACCATTACACATTAGCGTAAGTGCGTAAAACCCGAACGGGTAGTAAGACGCGGTGCTAATAATAATAATAATAATAATAATAATAATAATCTAATGAATTACTAAATTTGGTCATCTCCTTGATAAAAGGTGACAAACCTAACGGTTCAATCACTTTTTAAGTGTGCAAACGTAACTCAGTTTTAGTTTCCAGTAGATCGCAATCTCAAACTCTATTATAACATGACTGTCCTCTGTTCTAAGGGTTTGAGGTTTCACCATGGCAAAGCCCATAATTTAAGAATACTCTTTTTGAGTAAAACGTTTTATTGTGTTGTTCCATACCTTATCTATATGCATATGCTCACCAAGTTTTATTCCAATATGTTAACAAGAGAGGTTAGGAGAAGGAAACTGAAGGGTTAAAATGTTATTGGCTCAAGATTGATCCACTCTAGTGACCAACGGGCAGTAATTAATTATTATTATTATTATTATTATTATTATTATTAGTATTGTGATCCCGACTCAAATTTGGTGATTAATAGAAAAAAATTCTCTCTTGACAAACGTAGGTCCTGACTTTTTGGTGACTATTACACGAAAGTCCTTATCGTCTTTTTTCAACAGGGTTGTTTACAAAGGCGTTGTTTTTAGAATATCCTAGAAATGGAATGCATTCATGCCTCGTCTCTACTATCTTGTCCTTCAAGAATTTCTTGCTTGCGTGGCCAATAGAGAGAGATAGAAGTATGTTGTGCCCCGTAGATATTTACTAGACTATATTTGATTATCTATATTAATTGATCAAAAGATGTGTAAAATAGAATCATTACAAGTAAAAATATAATCGACTGCATAGATTTCCTTCGATTAACACGAATAGAACGTATCCTTAAAAAGTGATCGTTTACATTTAAAATCAGTGCATTATTTATAATTTAAACCTTAAAAACATTTGGTAATTTGCCTAGTGTATAATGGAATGTAGGTGATATGGGCCTCTATGAGTCTATGTTTTCTTTTGGTTGGGGAGGCGCCAGAGAGGAGGGTGAGTATTCCTAAAATGAGGCTTAATTTTAAATTTAATTGTTTTACTTTATATCATACATTATGTACATACATACATATCAAATCACACCGTTCCCTTACAGGGTAGACAATCAATTGTGTATATATATCTCAAAAAACAAAAATCATTTTTACTTATTTTCTCCACACTGTCCTTTCCTTGCATACTTACTTCACTTCAACAACATCCATACATTGAGTCATACATGCTCTTTTATTCTTAAAACACTTTTATGTTTCTATTTTTCACAGAGTCGTCTACAACAATTAGCCAAGTTGTATATGGTCTACCCCTTCCTTTTAATCTTCACATTCGACCTTAATATAATTGCTTCGTCACTCGGTCCACTCTCATCCTCTCAACATGCCCAACCCAACATAAGACGCCCCTTTCACATTGACTTATTGGATTCCCTTTCAAACCGCACTCCTTCAGCACCCATTAGTTTCTGACTCTGCTTTATATCTCCTTATATATTTACTTTAACCGATGGTTTAGTATATAGTATGTTAATAATAGATATTTGTGAATACGATGTGACAGATTTTATTAAGACTACGCCTCAGACAAGGATACACCAGACCAACAGCATCCAAGTTAAAATGGTTGCACTCCACAGTAAAGCTTGAGTCATTCAACACAGGCATCGCTAGGTGGCATCAAGAGTTACTAATATATTTTAAAAGCTCACTTTAAACATGGTTTCAATTGAGAGAAGTAAACAAAATCCTTAAAGTCGTTCAGCCGGCTTCATTAAATAAAAGATACGTTCGAGTAGTGTATGACCCAACCGCTCTTCACATAATCCTACCTCACAAAAAGCTTACTCAGACACTCATTACAATTAAAATGGCCCCTGTATTACGTACATGTTAAAAGTGAGTCGTTTAACAATTGCACACCCACTTTAGTGGCCGCATGGTATGAGGCCCTACTCTCACAGTAGACTAGATGACTGATGGCAGGGGGACCAAGGTTTAAATTCTAGTCGGGTGTCCTAGGGGTGGTTTTTATTTATTTTTTTTAAATGGCTTACCGCTCTCCCTTCACACAAATGCGGATCCAGTTCCTATAAATATAACCTTCCTCATACCCAAAACCATTAGCATAATTAGTATATAAGCGTTTATCCCAAACGGGCGGTAAGTCACGGTGCTTAAAAAAACTGCACAGTTGGAAGTGCTTTTATCGCTGGGCATTGACACTAGCAATCCCTAGTGATGAAGTACTACTCAACGTGGGTCAAGGATCGAAGATAAACTTCCGTTAGGCCGAGAATCTGGTGTATACTTTGTCTGTGGGCTGGGTTAATTTATATTCTTGCGCAAGACATAACCAATAATGAATAGGGCATAGCACATAGTTACAAGAAACGGTATCACATTATCTTTCATCATTGATACATAGTGAATAGTGCACAATGCATAAAGTTGATTTAAGTAACTATCTTTATATACAGTGTGAATGGAGTTGAACATAAGACAACCATTGAGCTTGAGACATGTCATCCATAATTAGAATGGGAAAAGAGGCTCTAGCCAATTAAAGTTCTGCATACACAGCCAACGGAAAATATATCTCCTATTTATATTTGAAATGCCTTATAATGGCCATACTTGTTTGTCATTAACTAATTTTCTTTGTTTTGGCTTCCCTATCTGTGGTTATACATAAAGGGGAAACATTATATTTTCAATTATATTATTTTAAGAAGTAGGTCTACCATAATATCCATGACAATAATAAAATTAAAATCTAAACGTAAATCAAATTTTATTTAAATTTGATTAATTCTATGTATTAAAAGATACAATCATTTTATTTAAATTTGGTTAATGTTATGCTTTAAAGATACAATCATTTTTAAAGATTACCATAGTCTATCTTGATTGAGACCATGAGATATTAATTATAGTCATCTATAAACTTAATATGTTAAAAAAAACACATTTTTATTGTTTATAATTAATAGCTAATATAAGCAATTGAGAACAATAGCAGATACCCTTCTCTCGACCAAAAGCTTTAATTCGCATTACCTTCACCGACACTCATAGTGTTTTTTCTAAGTTTGGCGTTCACTTGACGTTAATTTGTACATGAGCGTTCGGGATATGATAGAAAAAGTATCATTATTGAAATTGGGAACTATATTTTCAGTGTTGAATTGGCAACCTGGTGTCCGGGTTTGATTATTGTGGTGATATAACGATCTACTTAACCAAGGTGTTATATGGTATAACACCTTGGTTAAGTAAATTCACGTTAAATATACCTACAAAATGTTATACAATGTAGGTAAGTCAGTACATTGTAGGTGATAGGATAAACTATTTTATGATATAATGATAAATAAGGCAAGGTAAAACGGTATTTAGAAAAAAAAAAGCAAAATAACTTACGAAACTATAATTATGTTATCAGTTAAAGTAATAATATCTATCTTGTAAAGGAGCAATACAAATGTAATGAAACGTGTTAAATTTATTTGTTACCAATAATAGATACTAAAATTTACAACTTGTTATAGTTACATTTGAACACAGCATTAATATCACAGTTTGAAGATGAATCGCTTATTAGTAATTAGTTTACTACATAGAATTCTTGTTAATATTATTTTAAGTTTTAATAACATGCTTTTACAATACATAAGCTTTGGACGTTTCATAATATATAATACTTTGGTTAGTTTTAATTATAGCTCATGTTAAGAAAAAAAAAGGTAATTCTGTCATTTTTCACAGTTCTTACCAAAAAAATGACCACGATTCCGTTATAAACGGAATAAATTAAATACAGTTCATTTAAAGTCATCAGATTATCTTGCAAATTTATATTTGCAGTTTGTCATTGTTTTATACACTCATAAATCGTCAGGGTTAGGAAAATCGAATTGTTCCAGCAAAAATGTTCTTATGCTGCTACCTATCTCGTCGCCCACATACATGCCGACTGCCACAGCGCAGATAACTTTCAACAGACCAAAACTAACAACCCGTGGTGCTGGGGGAACGGGATCGTCTTTTCCGACCATAGGTCTCCTAGATCGACTGTTGCGCAGTCTGACGCTACGGTGGTTAAATTCAAAGCAGCGGCATAAAGCGTGTGATTTCCGGACAAGTACCGCTAGCGTCATGGCACACGCCTCGACCTGAAACATCACAACAACAAAAAACCTTTTAAGTTTTCATTTCAAACAGCACTGCAAACTGCCACAATTTTAAAATAATATGACGTCACAGCCTCAAATAAAATTGGTTGCGCTCGACTAAAGAGCAATAGCTGTACATGCACTGTTCAAAAGTCAAAGTCTGTTCATGTACAATGACTCAAATAACGTAATATTTATTTGATAAATTTTGGTTCCAGCAGGTGCAAAAGTGCCGAAGTATGCATAGTCTAGGATTAATAAGTTTAATGTCCAAAAAATAGATCACTTTTATTGTTTAACATAAATGTTGGAATATTAACAAAGTTATCAGGTGTGTTAAAGCTACACCCCATCTACGATAGGAGTGGTGGTAACGGACAGATAGCAAAAGCTACCAGATATAGTCTAATGTATCCATTCACCAATCCATATGATCTGAAAGACCAAATTACTGATTTGTTTTCAATTTTGGCAGTCGATACATCCACAGCAAACCATTTGTTTTTAATTATGTTTTTCTTTTAACCATTTTTACATCGTCTGCTAGCTGTCAGTTACCACTAATCCTATGGCGAATTGACTTTTAACAATAACCAAACCTTACGCCAACAATGTAAAAGCTATATTATATAAAGCACTTATAGGACTACCCAAGTGATTATTTCTGCAAAAGTCTGTTACCAGTAATATTTGCCCTTTTATAACAGCTAAAAATATATTGGAAAAAAATGTCATATATAATCATCATAGCAAATATATTTTTGTTAATTTGACTTCATTTGCGAAATACCCGCCTCGTTGGTGTATTTGGCTAACGTGCTAGTTTCGTGTTGAGCTAGACTGTCGAGGATGGGAAGATCAAGGTTCGAGTCTCACTCGGGTGAACTGGGTATGGTTTTTACTAAATTGTTTTCCACTCTTCTTTCCCACAAATTTGGGTTCACTTTCTTTAAATTCAACCTTCCCAATTCCTAGTACACTAGCGTAGTTAGTATTTAAGCGTGTAACCCGAACGGGCAGTAAGACGCGGTGCTAAATAATAATAAAAAAAACTTGTGAAAGTGTCAGCAGCACATATATGCGAGGCGAACGTCTACTAAGCTGTGTTTTTATCAGTTTTTCTCATGTCATCTAAGGCCCCAGCTACCGTGAGTCAGCTATACCTCCCCATTTACATGACTACCGGCTATTTTATTTATTCAATTTCAGAGAAACTACGACTCAGAATTGTCATAAAAACAAAATACAAAAATCAGTTCACTGAACAAAATCAAAACAAAATATTAAAACAAAATTAAACAATAATAATATGTGATATTTTAATATAAACATTGATTTAATTTTTAGGCTTACATAACATTAATATAGTAAATTACTAACTAGATGATTATTTTTTGAATTATGAATAAAACCATATTTTAAAAAACAATACAATATTTGTTCCAAAGCTAAAAAGAAATAGTATTAGCAAACATTGTTATATTTTAATTTAATACAGCATACCTGTCTACAAGCTTATTGACATATTATGGTGAAAACTATAATAGTATGTACAGTACACTCAGTTAATCTTGTAAGGTATTAAGTTTACCTTGCATATTTCCACTATGACGTAGCTTACAAGATAAGGCCATAGTGTAATCCACAGAGGAAAGACTGATTGATACCTTTCAAGATAAACGGACCACTATGCCGTAGCTTATTATAAGAGCTGTAGTGTTGTCAAGATAAGACTGATTGCGCTTATCTTGTAGACCTTGTCTTATAAGATGCACAATAGTAGCTTGATAGCTTTCAGGGCAAACAGGGTGAACATTGAAAACTGCATAGTGCATTTCTTAAAAGTAAAATTAATCAAATGTTTTCCTAAAATTTTAACATATGTATAGACCTATATATGTTAAAATGTTAAAAAGTGAGTGTTGTGGTTTATTATTTATTTTTTATCTTTGGCTTTGGGTAAACGACCAAATTTCAAGAGTATGGGAATCTTGAAGAATACAATAGTTTAGATATGAAGTGTAGAGGGGAAAATTAAATTATACCTCAGTGCTGCCATCTGTTAAACAATCGTGAAACCTTTCTAATCCACTTTAGATTATAGTATAAAAGAGGTTTTTGTCATATTTAAACTAATTAAAAATAATAAAGTATTTACCGGGGTCATTGTGGAGTTTGAGATAGAAAAGGTGTTGACCTTGGAAAATGTGGGTGATGTGACTTTTACCCCCCTTTCCTCTTCATGTGTTGCCCCAATCTAATCTTGAGATTGAAGAAATAGCATAAACACACAAATACACTCATGGAAAGTGGTTTTCAAGGTCGCCGTTAGAGAAGGGACTAATCCAGATTATTGATAGTGTATTATCACGAATCTCTCTTGGTTTTAGCACATGTTGTCTGAGGATAACCCCGGGGTTTATCTGTCATCGATCATCCGTGAATCACCTCATCAACATTAATCATGTGGGCAAGTAGACCCACGGAATAAAAGGAGGGGAGGGATAAAGTTGGGAAAGGAAGGAAAGGTAGAGTGCATTGATCATGTGGTCTAACGCGTCAACTCACAAAAGATTGGATTTTCAGTGACTATGAGGTAGAGGTTCAAATCTCTATAGGATGCTTTTGTTGTGGTATTCCACCTTTGATTTGTCGGTGTGAGTCTACCCATTCTCTCTGGAGACAAATTTGTGGAATTCCTCTAAGATAGCTTCACAATCTCTATATCTTTTAGGTTAAGTTGTTAAACCCTTGGGTATTTAGAGTACTAATTAAAAAAAAGACGGGTTCTCACCCCCTAAATTGCAATTAATGCTATATTTAAATTAAAATGCATCCTTTCAAGATATTTATCTGTGAAAACAAGGCTCTGTTATCATAATATTATATAATAACTACTGTAAGTTTTACAAGAGGTAAACGGTGACCTGGCGGTCTAGGGGTAAGGTGTCAGACTTCTATGCTGGCGGCCGGGGTTCAATCCTCGGTCCCGGCAAAGATTTATCTGATTACCAAACCCTTCCTTCACCTCTGACAAGACATCTTGTGAATGTGAGGAATGCCAGGCCTCCACCGTGGTTCGGATTCCACGTTAAACTGTAGGTCC
>CABFVX010000150.1:323833-338715 GCA_902151425.1 Timema shepardi | reverse complement strand
TTATTATTATTATTATTATTATTATTATTATTATTATTAGCACCGCGTCTTACTACCCGTTCGGGTTACACGCATTTACGCTAATGTGTAATGGTAGGGTGATTGTGAGATGAAATTGAGGACCTACAGTTAGTTTAACATGGAATCCAAACCACGGTAGAGGCCTGGCATTTCCCACATTCACAATATGTCTTGTCAGAGGTGAAGGAAGGGTTTGGTAATCAGATAAATTTGTGCCGGGACCGAGGATTGAACCCCGGCTGCCAGCATAGAAGTCTAACACCTTACCCCTAGACCACCAAGTCACCTACTTTTCCAAAATAGTTTTACAATCTTCCTCCACACAAATGCGGGAATACTTACTCTAAATAAAACCTCCCCAATCCCTAAAGCTATCAGTGTAATTAGTACATAAGTGTACAAACCGAACGGATAGTAAGACGCGTTGCAAAAAAAAAATGGCTAAAGAAGGGTCGTAGAGGGGTAGAAAGGTGACACGAAATCACATGATGACTTTGATAATTGAGATTAGTATGTTCAACAGGGTCATTGGTATTTAAAACGATTAGCAGTGCGTATTAACTGGAATAAAAATGCTTATTTGTACCTTTGTAAATTAAAAAAAGCATATGTTTTTAGTGAATAGATAAAAATTCCCTGTTTTAAAAATCACGGGACATCCTGTGAATGAAAATCAGTTGGAGCTTTCATGGATTGTTCCCATGTAAGTCAAAACTTTCCGTTTCTTGGCTAAAAGCATACATTTTACTACAGTAGATTACTTTTCCAAGAAACATCACGGGCTGCAACAAAAAAAAAAGCATCGCGTGATCCAGTTGGAAACCTCAGCAATAAATCTAACGGAGGCCCAGAACAAAGGTTGGACCTCTCTCTCTTTCCTCTATAAACTATTTCCACTTTTCTGCCTATCAGCAATACAAGTTTACATTCACTAAAACCAAACTAATACCAATAGAAAATACGGATATCACGGACAAGTATATCCCATTCACCGTAGGAATTGACTTCTGAAAGGCCTTTTTCCCTACCATAAATCTACTATATAGTAGGATATTGGTAGGAAAAAAGACCTTTCAGAGAGTAATTCATACCGTGAATGGAATATTCAGTACAATTTTCTTAGGAAGGGTAATTTAGAAAATACAAACATATTTGTTTGCGATCATCGTTGATAACCTTTTATTTTATTAATTTAAATTAGTTGAAACCCACTTCGGTGGCCTCGTGGTCTAACAAGCTACTCTCGCAGTAGAATATAATAGACAGCCGATGACGGTAAGATCTAGGTTTGAATTTCGGTTGGGTGTACTTATGTTTTTTTCCACTAAATGGTTTCCAATCTCACTCCACAAAAATGGGAGTACACTTCCTATAAATATTACCTTTTTAACCCCTAAAACCACTAGCGTAATAAATACATAAGCGTTTAACACGAACGGGTAGTAAGACGCTGTGCTAAAGAAAAAAAAATCAGTTGAAAAACTACAACTCGAAACGCTAATCAAACCTAGGACCTCTATATGAACATTCCAACGATCACCTTTTATGTTGATATTAAATGATCCTATTTGATTAAAATGTTGTGTTGTACAGTCGGTGACCTGGCGGTCTAGGGGTAAGGTGTCGGACTTCTGTGCTGGCGGCCGGGGTTCGATCCTTGGTCCTGGCACATATTTATCTGATTACCAAACCCTTCCTTCACCTCTAACAAGACATCTTGTAAATGTGGGAAATGCTAGACCTCCACCGTGGTTCGGATTCCACGTTAAAATGTAGGTCCTCCATTTCACCTCACAATCATCCTACCATTACACACTAGCGTAAGTGCGTATACCCGAACGGGTAGTAAGACGTGGTGATAATAATAATAATAATAATAATGTATTGTACACTTGGCAGCTCTCTGCCCTCACGAGTCGCAGCTTCGGAGAACACAGAGCACAAGAAGAAGCCTCATATCAAATGCGCACGAAGATAGGATCAAAGAAAAAAAAAACTGCTTAACGTGGCAATATGGCGAACATGCTCCAATCTCTACAATAATAATTGCAATAAAATAATATCGCTACAGGGTTTGGTTAGGCCAGAATAGGTTGATAGGCTGGCTTATTCAAGATACTCATGGTACTTGTAATTTCTGAAAAATGTATATTTCTTGCCTTTATTAGAACCATTTTGGATGTAATTCTTGGGTACGAAGCAAACTGGATCCGACACATCCTTATGAGGAACTTTCTTCTGCACGACGTCATAGAAAGAAAGGTTGAGGGAAAAGAGGAGCTAAGGATGAAGGAAGATTCAAATATTGGATGACTTGAAGGAGAGAAGAAAATTCTGGGAGTTGAAGGAGGAGGCCGAAGCATTGACGATTTAAGTTTCACTGACAAAAGGAACGGACCTGTCGTAGGACAGAACATCTAATAATAATGATTACTCACCGTCACTAGCATGTCCATAACTCACAACTGTTGAGGGAATGAGTTATAAGTAACAAGCGGTGGTATCATATGTTGCCCAGAGACTAGAAACAGTGGCGTACTTTTGATGCAACTACCTTGTGCGCTTCTGATATACCTAAGAATATAGGTACACAAATTCAACTTGTGGCTTAGGTACGTGTCCGCGTAGCTTGTGTGTTTATATTAATTTTACTCTCTTTTATTTTTAGTGCTAATTCATAGTTATTATTATTATTATTATTATTAGCACCACGTATTACTACATGTTTGGGTTACACGCACTTACGCCAGTCAGGTCCTCCATTTCATCTCACAATCACCCTACCATTACACATTAGTGTAAGTGCGTATAACTCGAACGGGTAGTAAGACGCGATGAAAAAAAACACTATTAATATGGTATGCATATATTTGCATTTGACACATCCGTATTATTTAACCATTACGTAAAAAGGTTCTACTCTTATGAACGGGAAATAACCTATCATTTAAACAGTAAATATGTAACACGTTTATTATCTGTAACCAAGCAAAGAGGGATTTGTAAGTCTACTGGTTTGTATAATATTAACTTTGAAAACGTCAAGAAAGAGTGGAGNATGTTACGTAGTTACGAATCAGCAAGAGCACTTATTTTTTTATAGTCGCGAATAAAACCGGTTTCGGAGAAGTTGTTTTTTAATGAGAATACTGGAGTAGTTATTTAGATGATCTGTTAACGTTTGGAAACGAGGGAAATCTTTGTTTTTAATGACAAATTTCGTATTAGAAAGGTTTCTACTCGAGGATTGAAATATGCCTAGTATTGAAATCTTCTTTTAAAAAACAACATCTGTTTTTGTGTGGGAACCCTTTTTGCTAGCGGGCAACAAGCAAAATACGATTTGGTAAAAGAAAGTGGAGATGAAATAAAGTCATATTCCCTCCATTGTTGACCCTCTGCTTTACAGCGAAACAAAATAGTAATCTTTATTAGGATTAAGAATCAATTAGCCGAAGTTATTATTGTGCTTTTAGAGAGGAATTCTCCGTCTAGAAAAAACAAAAGAGAATATTTAATAGGATTATAGTTTCAGTTGTTTTTTTTCCCCAATGGAAACGAATATCGTTTATATAGCGACTACCTGTTACCCACAGCATCAGGCTTTAAACAACAACAAAACTCTCTAAATCAGAGGTGCTTGGGAAGAGTGGTAAGATCTTTTAACCAATTTTGACTAGAGATGATGCCAACCACTACTGTCCGTTTAAGGTAATTTTCACCTTTTCCTGACAGTTGAAAAAATATATAATAAAACCCGTTTCATATCTGAACGATTGGCAAATAGGCTTTGTCACTCTAACAGGTGATGCAAAATAGACCTCATTTATCAAATTGATTCATTGGCAAGGAGTTTGAATACGGAAATATTTTTTGTATATTTTCAACCCTCAGAAAGATCCAAAATTACAGACTATATAAATTGATATTTGTAGGAACATTTCAAGCTTGAATTACTTTTTTTTTAAACACAGTAAATAATAATTGCGCATGTCTCTTATTTTTAAGCAACTTTTATGGAAAACATAAATGTACTAAAACCAAATCGATAATAGTTTAACCTGCTTTGGTGGCCGGTCAGGTGTACTAAGGAAGTTTTTTATAACAAGGTTTTCAACTCTCCCTCCACGCAACTGCCAGTACACTTCCACTAAATTCAACCTTCCTTATCACTAACTCACTAGCGTAATAAGTAGGCCTACCTATGCGTATAAACTAGGAAGTAATACGCGGTGCTAAAAGAATAATTTAATCATAAGCAATGCAAATCAGTTTGTATGCTGTATTGTTAGTGGTCTATTAAATGCGTTAGTGTTTTACTAACCACGTCGGTGGTCACACAGACTAAGGCGCTCAATTTACCGCTGAGTACCAGCTAAAAGCTTTTTGAGGAGGTTCTTCAATGAATGTCCCACTTTCCCTCAAAGAAAGAATGTGGGTACAATACCTCTAAATTTCTACCCGATATATCACTTTCCAATTAGTGTAAATATGCGTTAATCTAGAATGGGTAGTAAAATGCTGTGTACAATTAAAAGTGTAGGTAAGTGATAGCTAGTAGAAGTTACCAGATCTACTTTCATGTGTCCATTCGCCAAACCACATGATTTGCAAGACCATATGTTAAAGCTGCTGTCACTTTTGGCAACCAAAACTTTCACAACAAACCATTTGTTTTATGTTTTTCTTTTAAGCTTTTTACATCTTCTGCTAGGTCTAAAGTTACCATCACTCCTATGGCGAATGGAGAATATTGTTTAACCTCAAATTTATTATTTTAGGTATTGAAAAGAAAAATTGTTAGATTAAAAAGGAGTCAAGGTACGTTTTTTTCTTATTGTTATAGCAAAATAATTAAAACTCGTATGAACAAAATAAACAAACGTATGCTTCATTATATACGTTCAATTAAATTGTATATAGGTTTACATTGTAATCACAAAAATTATTTAGTAAATTATACCTTAAACATCCCATAATTTAAACAAGACTTTATATTACCGGTAATTTGAAAATTTTCTGTTCAAATGCCACTTTGCTCAAACAAATATTCAAGAGATGTTGAGATTACTAGCATAAAATTAAACTAAATATAATATCTACCTCAACAATATTTGATTTATTTTGGTAAAAAAAAAATTTCCTTGTAAAATCTGCAAAAAGAAAAAGTGTCACCTTAACTCACATTCACTTCCATCCTCTCTTTAAGTTAATCCATTAAGCACCCATAAATAAAGCTCCCAGTTTAAAAAACAAAGAAATAAAACAATTTTTTAAGCCAAGTTTAAAGTAAGATAACTGAGAAATAAATCATCAATGGTGGAAGAATAAAAAATTGCGGAACAAAAACTTTTCCGGCTCCAGTTCATAAATTTAATTAGAGTACAAATATGTAATTTACTATCTAAAAAAATAAACAAAGGCGGAAAGGGTAGTCGTTATAATATTCCAAAATGTTCCTTCTCTCTCTCTTTTTTAAATGAGGCAATGTTCTGAATGAAGAAACGAATAACTGGAACAAACTTGCTAAAAGTTAACCTAGATTTGCAGAACGACCTAAAAATAAAACTAGCGAACCAACGCTGAGAACTTACGCGAACTTATAATCTGTTCCTCTTCGAATGCGATGCTCACATCACATTTGCGCTAAAGTGCAGATGACGGCGATCCAACAACCACACTGAACTTGAAAACAAAAAAAGTATCCCGACCTGCCTGTTTTGACACGAGTGTGCCAAGGTTATAGTGTCCGCTCTTTTGTACCGTGTCAATTCAACACAGTCCAAGGAGCGACTGACTGACAAATGACAATAAACTAGTGTATGAAACATCAACACGCACAACACACACTACCTTGGGCCTGGTGTGACGTCACGCCAGGGCTACCACGACAGCGGCGCCGCTTTTACCTCCTTATCCGAGCTGTCTTGTTAGCTACTTTCTTGATATCAGTTTTATAAAGCTTTGATTCAACAAAAGCGTTAGGTGTGGATATAATTAATTTTTTAATAGCGTTTTCCGTCCTTGTGGATAAGTTTTATTTTTGCACCGCGTCTTACTCGGGTTATTAGCCTTTGTATTAATTACGCCAAAGGGTCAAGGATTAGGAAATGGTAATTTAGAGAAAATTCACCCACATTTGCGTGGAGGGAGAGTGGAAAACTACCCTCAATGCACCCGACCGGGATTGAACCTTGATCTCCCCGTTTACGGCAGTCTACAGTCTAGTCCAACACGAGAGTAGCACGTTAGACCACGTGGCCACCAAATCAGATCATATGTATTAGTTACTCTAATGTGTTAGGGATGAGAAAGATTGAATTTAGAGTAAGTGTACACGCATTTTTATAGAGGGAAAGTGGAAAACCATTTATGAAAAAATTCAGTTCACCTAAATGGGATTCGAACAATGATCTTCCCATCATTTGCAGTCTAGTCTATTGCGAGAGTGACGCGTTTTGTGTCCAAATATCAGCTAAGTTTGGTTTTATGTTGTTGGTTTACTTCCCCACCCCGTTTTACTTCCTAACCGGGCTAACCTCAATCTGTACTAATTAGGTAGGTAAGAGTAAGTTAGCGTTGTATGGAAATGTACTCACATTTTCGTAAAGGGAGGGCGAATCCTCAGCATATTCCAACCCCCATCCTTCCCCCCGCTCGGATTTAAGCCCCGATCTCCCCATCAACGGCCAACCAGATTAAATTAGGTTGATGCTTTGGGCCGCGTGTCCATCGATACGGTTACCAAATAGGGTTATCTGTACGTCTGAGGGTTCCTTGTTTGATCCCAGAAATGCTCTAGTGGTTTTTTAAACTTTTTTTTTACCAGAGCTATTGGTGCCTCTGACAGCAACTCGTACCCACGTGGATTACGCGAAGACAAACTTTTGCCATCGACAGAATTCAAAGCCGATCCCTTCATATTTGCGTGGACTAATTATGAAACCTCATTTATCGTTGATCTAACGGTTTGTAAAATATTTTGGTTATAATCCCAGGAATGGGGAGATTTAAATTCCAAGGAGTACGGGCGATTCGGGTCTCGTCATAAGTTACAAACCAAGGTGTAGCTGATTTTATATAAGAAGCACACCTTCGACCAATAATGGTTAAAAGTCACTAAAATTTGGCATCATAGAAATATGTCTTATTTAATTTATTAAAAAGTTCATATAAAAAGTTATCAAAGCTTTCAATAATACTTCTTTGTGAATTTCTATATAATATATATTTACATAATTAATTAATTAATAATAATACTTAGCACCACGTCTTACTACCCGTTCGGGTTATACGCTTAGGTATTAATTACGGTAATGAGTTAGGAATTGGGAAGGTTGAATATAGAGGAAATGAACCCGCGCTTTCATGTAGGGAGAGTGGAAAACCATTTAGGAAAAACCACCCCCAATTCACCCGAGCGAGTTTCAAACCTCAATCTACCCGTCCTCGGTGATCTATCACAACACAAAACTAGTGCGTTAGCTAGCTACGCCACCTAGGCGGGTCATTATTTAAATAAACGTGCTATGAATGAAAATACAATAATAATTGTAAGTCTTTTTCACACCACTGTGGCAACATAATTTTCCAATTTTAATAACGTGCTTTCTATGAAAATCAGACTGCGCATGTATCAAAGTACAGTACGATTATGATAGGAAGACACTTTTATAAGAGTTGCGAAAGTTCTAAAACAATGTTCACAGTTTCTTACCTCACATGTGATCTACAGTTGTCCCTTTAAAACACATATATTTAAAAAACTCAGTGTTGTAGGCCGGGATTTGACCTACCAAATACCGTCAAACCAATAAAGATGAAACTGACCCCTTTATGCACTTGCTACTGGTGCGGGTGTACTCCATTGTACGAGGTTAGAGTGAGTGGTCTAGTACCCTCATCTTCAGAAATCAAATTCTAGATTATAGTAGCAAGAAACATTTGTAAGGTATAAACAAATATTTTTGCGGCCAACCGTGAACATATTTTACCATATTACTAGAAGCTGTACCCGTTATTCACACGGTAAATCCATAAATAAGTTTTGTTATTTTTAGGTTATAAAATAAACAACAGGAAATATTAACCAAATATTAAATTATATTTGCATATTAATTCTTTATTGGTTTAAATTATGATACAACACGTGAAAGTAGGTTTACTAATACACATTGTTAAAATAGAGATATAATCTGAACGTGTTTTACAAGTTGACATTTCTTTTGACGACTTAGCTATAACTTTTATATAACCCGCCTCGGTAGCATAGTTGGTTAAAGCGCTAGTTTCATGTTGAGCTAGACTGCCAAGGACGGGGATATCGAGGTTCGAATCTCGCTCGGGTGAACTGGGGAGGGGGGTGTTCCTAAATGGTTTTCCACTCAACCTCCACGCAAATGCGGGTTCACTTCCTCTGTATACAACCTTCCCAATACCCAATCTATTAGAGTAATCAGTACTTAAGCGTATAATCTGAAAGGGTAGTAAAACGCGGTGTTAAATGAAAAATAAATTTAAAAAAACTCCTTTATACACAATACTTTGAACTCTTGCCTGTTGGTGCTAATAAAAAAGAAAGAAGTCTCTCACACCATAAATAAATAATTGGTTGTTAAAGGGTTGTATTTAAATCCTATCAAAAGTGGTTGCGTGATCTAACGCTTCACTCTCGTGTTGAACTTTATTGCCGGTGAGGAAGAAATCAAGGTTCGAATACCAGTCGGGTTTAATGAGAGTGGTTTTTCAATAAATGATTTTCCACGGTAATTCTACCTTCCTCAACCCTACTCCCTTAGATTAATTAATGTATGCACACAACCCGAAAAGCTATTAAAAACAAAGTAAAAAAAACAACACCTTTGATGTATTCATAGGTCAGGTCATGTTAGCTTAGTGGTTTCCAACCTGAGAGCAATGATCCTAATCGGTGACCTGGTTGTCTAGGGGTAAGGTGTCAGACTTCTGTGCTGGCGGCCGGGGTTTAATACCCGGTCCCAGCACAGATTTATCTGATTACCAAACCCTTCCTTCACCTCTGACAAGACTTCTTGTGAATGTGAGGAATGCCAGGTCTCCACCGTGGTTCGGATTCCACGTTAAACTGTAGGTCCTTCATTTCATCTCACAATCACCTTACCATTACACATTAGCGTAAGTGCGTATAACCCGAACGGGTAGTAAGACGCGGTGCTAATAATAATAATAATAATAATAATAATAATAATAATAATAATAATAATGATCCTAATCGAGGCTGGGGAATATTTTGTGGTGGGAAAGGGGGGGGGGGTCCCCAATGTTTTTTTAAGGTTCCAGCTATAACTTAATGTTAGCTTGATTATAAAAATTATAGGATGGTGCGAAATTTATATAAAGATGTAAAGCGGTTAAAATGTTAAAATCATTTAAGTTACTGTTTAGGTACCTTTTTGTAACTCCACTCTTAGATCTGTTTGCCAACTTAGTTTTTTTTCTGTGGAATTATCGTGTTTGGAGGAGTGGTGCTGGTAGCATAGCTTACAAAATACCCGCTGGACTCTTTAATTCTTTTTTGAGACATTTTATATTCGTATGATTATTTTATAAGAGATTTATAATAATTTAAATCGAGCACGTTTTCAAGCTCGTTTGGTTTGTAGGTGGTGAATTCAGCATTCGAATTACGACTGGGGGTAGTAGGGGTAATGTTTCCAGAATGGTTTCCCCTTTTCCTTCCAGGCAAATAAAGATACATTTACTTTAAATTCCACAGTTTTAATTAAATGTTGATAGCGTGGTGGGATATTAATATATTTTAGTGAAAATAATAATTTAAAAAATAGAATATGAACGCTTGTAGTTTATCAAGGGGTCGCGATAGTATCAAACGCAAAAATTAAGGTAAAACCTTGCAAAAAGGTTGGAAGCAACCGTTTTAACTGATTGTAAACTTTTCCTACATGATTTTACATTTTCCTTCCACGCAAATGTGCGTGCAGTTCCTCTAAATTCAGCTTTTCTCATCCTTAAATCATTAGCGTGATAAGTACATCTGGGTATATCTGGAACAGGTAATAAGACGCAGTGCTAAAACAAAATGCTAATACTATAGAAAGATGTTACAATGTTGATGGAAAAAATACGTTTGTAGTTTCATAAGTATTCTTTCTACTAAAATCCTGTTATTATTGAAAGAAACCCTAAAATTACGGTTGGATCACGTTATCATCCAATTTGTAGAAAAGCGACTTGAAACAGCCTTGAAGCAATTTGTTATACACCTATGTGTAGCGGGTTGCAGCTAAAGTCAAAAAGCAAACCTTTAATTTTGAACCTTCCACTAAATAAGATGTTAACTTTAGAAATTAACAATAACTTTGTAAGGTAAATATGAATTTAATTTTATATTAAGTAGAACTCTTTAAGTTTGTACTTTTAAAGGAATAAAATCCCTCTAATAGTAATTATTTTTGAAATTGTTACCCCCCCCCCCTTTTATTTATATCCCAAATCAAAGTCAGGTTGGTAACAAGAGAGCTTATTTATTTATTAACAATAATAGCAACAAAACTCGATGAGTAGAGAGTGGGACAAGCCCAGCGTTAGGCGCACAAACAATAATAAACGATACACAATGAAATAAATGGGGGATGACCCCAAGTAAAAGATGGCCGCCAAGAGGACCCACAAACAATTAAATTGACCTTCACAAAAAACCCGTAATGTCAAATGATAATAAATTTAATGTAGCAACAATAACCCGCGGGCAAGCAATAAACACAATATACAGATTACTCGTCACCGGGGGCTCTCCAATAACTTACAAAAGGAGAAAATTCTCAAAGAAGGTTATCATCACTGACATTGTAAAGCACAAAAAATGGGACCAAGAGCCATTAATCGTAAGCATCATAAAAACAGCATAACATAGCTATTTACCCTATACATACACTACAGCCCCGGGCTCGCGGCCCCAACCAAGTCAGAACAAAGGATGACTATAACTTGACCTATCCATGACGGTACTGATGGTTCGAAACAATCCGTGAAGCGGATTGAGAAACGTTAGCCTAAACAAAATATTCTTATGTCCCCAAACTGTACTGCCATGACTTCTACAAAACGCAGTCTCAAACTATACACTAAATAAAGTTAAGTCATGAAATTATGTCATACCAAACGTAATTTTGAATACATCATTGCCCCAAACGGAATTTTGATAAAAATACTTAAATATAAAAATAGACAGATAGTGTCCCACCTAGAGAGAGTGAAGAAATGTGTACATGGCTTTAGAGTCCCGCCATTATATACGCTAAGTAGGAGTCACGTGAACTCACAGCGCGGGAAGCCAAAACAGGAGAAAGGGTAAGGAGGGGGAATACACTGTTCTGGAATGCCCTCACATATTCTGGGCATATTCAAACCTCGCGCCCCCCGACTGGCCGTTGGTTTCACCGCAATTTCACTGGCGCGCACGGATCTGCGCATGTCGACTGTCTCTTGTTTTCTTTTCTGGGGCGGGGCAAGTTGGAGGCGTAACTTTGCTGAACATATTCCTCGCCTCAGTTGAACGTAGCCCTGGTTGCTGAAGTGATGTGTTTTTGTGTGCGGGGAGCCTTGTAGAACAGCCAAATGGAGACAGATGGTAAGTCCATGTAATTATACTCGTTCCATGTTGTGACTCTGTCACAAAATCTTCGCCAGTTTGACTCCTTTTTTTAAAAGTTTTACTGTTCAGGTGATACGTATATGTGAACTAGTTACGTTAATTAGTAAGAAATGAAGGAGGTTGAATTTAAAGTAAGTATAACCACATTTGCGTGGAGGGAAAGTGGAAAACCATTTCGGAAAAAACCTTGGTACACCACTAAAATCGGACGTGTGGCAGTGGACCTAAAATTATAAGAGCTAAAGTCACAACTCCTAAACTAGATTTGTTAGCTTCATAACACCTAACTTTATAAGACCTAACTCCACTCCACCTAATTTTATATCTCCTAACTTTACTAGACCTAAAATTAATTTTTTATAGATTAATTTAAAATATCCTTAATTGTTCAAACAGGCAGTGGACCTAAAGGCACAAGACCTAACTTTACTGGACCTAATTTTATAAGACCTAACCTCACAAGCCAACAAGCACAAGACCTAAATGTGTATGGCATGTTGGCATAAGTCCTAAACAACAATATTTTTAAGACAATGATAGGTACACAGACAAAGGCGTCAGTCTTGTCTTGTTTTCTGAGCAATGGGAGGTCCGCGTTCAAATCCTGCTGGGTGTATCGCTCTCGTCAAGCAAGAACGGGTGCCTCCCATTTATCTTTTATTTGCTAACCATCTTGGATTACGATAGTTTTTTCAATATTTATGAATTATTTGAGTTTAACATCGAGATATAAACCATACGTTTAGAAATAAAGTGGTTTAATAAACACGGCCAAAACGCTTGGAATGTGGAATAATGTCAAGCTCATCTAGTTTGCCGCTGACAAGGAAGTTGGGATTAGAATCTCCGCCGAGCGTACCAAGGTATTTTTCCTAGGTGATTTCTCACTCTCTTTTCGAGCAAATGCGGGAATATTTTCCCTAAATTCTTCCTTTCTCGGTCACTTTAAAATAATGAAATAAAATGCAGATGGTTCGAACGAAAAATAAGATGAAAATCTCTGACAGGCAGGATTGCCTCAATGTTAATAATCTCGACTGACGTGGTCAGCTTTTATTTAAGAAGTTAATATTTATCTATCCTTTTCAGGTATGCTAGGAGTTTTTCTCTCACTTATTTGTCTACTCATTCTTTCTACACGTATTTCACCGTATTTAAAATAAAAAGATATTAATAATGTATTGTAGAGACATGATTATTATTAACTAAAATAAAATTTGACTGTGCAATAATCGTGGCCCAAATTTTTGTCAGCTGTATCACGTATTTACTAGCCCGCTCGGGCTATCCTCATATTTTAACAATATTGTAAGAAAGAGAAATGTAGACTTTAGAAGATATGCACTTTCATTTGCGTGAAGGAAAAATCAGAAACAATTTATTAAAACTCACTCTCAGGCCTCAGTACAATTGACTGGAATTTGAACCAGGTCTTCCCATTATAAAAAATTCGGTATATTCTCTGAATCATTCAATCACCGATGTGGGATAGAGCGGTGTTATTGAGGGAACAAAGCAAATATCATTATTTACTGCTTGTGTTTTACCAGCTTATGGCATATGACATATGACATTAGCGAACTTCACTTATTTATTGAATGAATTAATGGATAATTCTTATTCAAATACGTATTGTATTTTAACCGTCGAAAATCTTGAAAACCGCATCAATCACACAAATAGGTAGTCTATATATACTATTTGTAAAATGTGAGTTTTGTATTTTATTGAAAGCTAAATTATGTTAAGATTAGGGCCTAATAAATGTTTCATAAAATAACAAGTTAAAGATCTGTAAATGAAAAAATAACATATTTAAAGTTGAGTTCCCCAACACTGCCATTCTCTCGTCCCAAACCATTTATCTCATCTACATTTATTGTGAAACAACCATGACACCAATAACAATTCACTGGTCAATAAATTGCAACATTTATCTCTATCTGGTTTGTAAATGGGTGGCTATAACTAATTTCCGGATGCTGAATTCAATGGAAAAATCAGATTATCTCTATTAAATCACATCTCCCAGACATACAGCAATAATAAAAAGACAAAAATACGACATTAGCAACTATTTACCATTTTAAATACAAACCAAACATAACCCTCAGAACTCACCTATGTTTTCTTGATAGCGTAAAAAAAACTAATCTAAACCAATAAAAAGTACTAAAATAATCCACGTTAAGCCTTTATATTAATATTTACAAAGTTAATTGTTTATGTCATCAACCAAATACTAGTTAGTTAATATTTTAGATGAACCTCGTAAAACTTCCGATTGTAAAATTAGCCCTGTGAACATTTAAAATACCTTTTTATCCCTACATTCTATATGATATTGAAAAACAAAGGGAACTTTTTGAAATGATCTGAGTAAGTGGCAGACAAATATTTTTCTATCTTACATTAAGAGGAAAATTTTCAAGTGTAACTCACTAGAAAAATTATCTTTCTACGCCCTTGCTAGAGGCAACGTTTCCACTCAGTGGACTCCCAGACATATCAACGGCGGTCTCAGTTTCCCATACATACCATATATGTATTTATTGAATTTTGTTCCTGACCAATTTTAAATAACTCTGTCCTTTATATGTCACATAGACACATTTACAAGTTCAAACTAATAATATAACAGCTTTCCATTCAAAAAGTCGTCAAAAAACCTGTGGTTCAAAATGATTCCTAGGAAAATATTCTAATAAACATTTGAGTGGGTGCTCTACAAAACTAATAGCTAACATAAACATAATTTAAAATGTGTAGGTCCTAATATGCACGGGCACACGTTGCACACAGCCCATGACCACATGGCACCATCGCACACGTTGAAGGCTCCTCTTTACAAATTCCACTCTCTCACATGACCAGCTTTGGCGCGATAACCTCTAGGGCAAGCAGCTCTGGCGCGATCACCTCTAGGGTAAGCAGCTCTGGCGTGATCACCTCTAGGGTAAGCAGCTCTAGCGCGATCACCTCTAGGGCAAGCAGCTCTGGCGTGATCACCTCTAGGGTAAGCAGCTCTGGCGTGATCACCTATAGGTCAAGCAGCTCTGGCGCGATCACCTCTAGGGAAAGCAGCTCTGGCGCGATCACCTCTAGGGCAAGCAGCTCTGGCGCGATTACCTCTAGGGCAAGCAGCTCTGGTGCGATCACCTCTAGGGCAAGCAGCTCTGGCGCGATCACCTCTAGGGTAAGCAGCTCT
>CABFVX010000150.1:292405-323772 GCA_902151425.1 Timema shepardi | reverse complement strand
CACAATGCTTGAGTGTGATCAGGAATTCTCTCATATCACACCGCCCAGACACAATGCTTGAGTGTGATCAGGAATTCTCTCATATCACACCGCCCAGACACAATGCTTGAGTGTGATCAGGAATTCTCTCATATCACACCGCCCAGACACAATGCTTGAGTGTGATCAGGAATTCTCTCATATCACACCGCCCAGACACAATGCTTGAGTGTGATCAGGAATTCTCTCATATCACACCGCCCAGACACAATGCTTGAGTGTGATCAGGAATTCTCTCATATCACACCGCCCAGACACAATGCTTGAGTGTGATCAGGAATTCTCTCATATCACACCGCCCAGACACAATGCTTGAGTGTGATCAGGAATTCTCTCATATCACACCGCCCAGACACAATGCTTGAGTGTGATCAGGAATTCTCTCATATCACACCGCCCAGACACAATGCTTGAGTGTGATCAGGAATTCTCTCATATCACACCGCCCAGACACAATGCTTGAGTGTGATCAGGAATTCTCTCATATCACACCGCCCAGACACAATGCTTGAGTGTGATCAGGAATTCTCTCATATCACACCGCCCAGACACAATGCTTGAGTGTGATCAGGAATTCTCTCATATCACACCGCCCAGACACAATGCTTGAGTGTGATCAGGAATTCTCTCATATCACACCGCCCAGACACAATGCTTGAGTGTGATCAGGAATTCTCTCATATCACACCGCCCAGACACAATGCTTGAGTGTGATCAGGAATTCTCTCATATCACACCGCCCAGACACAATGCTTGAGTGTGATCAGGAATTCTCTCATATCACACCGCCCAGACACAATGCTTGAGTGTGATCAGGAATTCTCTCATATCACACCGCCCAGACACAATGCTTGAGTGTGATCAGGAATTCTCTCATATCACACCGCCCAGACACAATGCTTGAGTGTGATCAGGAATTCTCTCATATCACACCGCCCAGACACAATGCTTGAGTGTGATCAGGAATTCTCTCATATCACACCGCCCAGACACAATGCTTGAGTGTGATCAGGAATTCTCTCATATCACACCGCCCAGACACAATGCTTGAGTGTGATCAGGAATTCTCTCATATCACACCGCCCAGACACAATGCTTGAGTGTGATCAGGAATTCTCTCATATCACACCGCCCAGACACAATGCTTGAGTGTGATCAGGAATTCTCTCATATCACACCGCCCAGACACAATGCTTGAGTGTGATCAGGAATTCTCTCATATCACACCGCCCAGACACAATGCTTGAGTGTGATCAGGAATTCTCTCATATCACACCGCCCAGACACAATGCTTGAGTGTGATCAGGAATTCTCTCATATCACACCGCCCAGACACAAGGTTTGATTGCGCATCACCTATGCGTAAATCCTGCAGAATTTCAGTTCTACTACGACACCTTTTGCACGACTGCTCATAAATCAATCTGAGTGGTTCATGTCGGGTCATCGATTGCTGCCTTAATTATTTTAATTTAAAAACTTGAACAGCTAGTGGATCTGCAGGATGGGTGTTTGCTGTAGCACTCTTTATCGAAATGTGGTCACCCTTTTGTTCCAAAACCGCCGTACTTCCGCAATGAGTTTTTTTTTTGCATTTGCAATACACTTTATTATTTAGCTTATGTTTACTAAAAAATATATTTGTTTCTATAAATATAAAGTAAACTTCCCCTCTTTTCACCTTCTATAAAAATTACATGGTCCATTTTAGATTTCTTTAGATTGAATATACGTTACGAATATACGTTACGAACACACTAACCACTCCAACAAGAATGAGCTCTGAGTTTGTAATATACAACCAAAGCGGATTTATTTTAAAACAAACGTAGCTATGACCTATAGCACAACTAAGCTATATAATGGCATAGTTAGCAACCTAATATTTAGACAATGAAACCATTTCTTTCAAATTAAAACAATTTTGGAGGCAATAAAGGGAAAACTCTGCTAAGCTTTAGCGGAACTGGACATGTTTAATAAAATGTTTGCTAAACATTTGAGCTTTGAGAACAGTCTATAATAGGAAATAAAAATACCGCTATTAATATTGCTGTCTATCAGGGTGGCCACTCAAACTAAAATAAAATTAAAGATTAACTCCTGCCTTTACTGGCAAATAAAAATAATGTTCCCAATTTCTTAAAAGGATTTTTTTCCCTACGGTTTTAAGACTTTGAACAAAATATGATTTTAAGGTTGGACTCAAATCCAGACCAGCTGTACAGGTTTGTTTTATTTGTGAAATTTTTTCCAACTCTCCCTCAGTGCAAATGCATGTACATTTCCCCTAAAATGTAACTTATATTGCCCCACCATTGAAAGATGCATGAAGTAAACAAGGCCATCTCGGTGAACATAGCCCAAGATCTGAATATCAAGCTCATTTAGTATATTTTGTTGGTGGTAGAGAGGTCGGGGTTCAAACTCCAAACTATTGTATTGAGGATATTTTTACTAATGATTTACCAATCTTACTACATGCAAATTCGCATACATTACATCTAAAACTTTTCTTTCCTCATCTTTACATCTAATAAACATAAATGTATTATAGCTTGAACGGGTACTAATACACGATATATACATCAAAAAATGACCATGAGCGTAGTTTGGTTTGAAATATAAGGGAAACAAATTTTCTTGCAAGCCCCACTTTTTTGGGTTCGAGCCTACATCATCATTATCTCGACTTTCTTTTAATCACCTCTTACTGCCTGTTTAGGCTATACACATACAATATGAGATTTATTCTATTGGGGTAGGGATGAGGAAGGAAGCAATTTAGAGGGAATCCACCTGAATTTGCTTGGAAGGAGAGTGGAAAACCATTTAGAAAAAAAACACTCTTAGTGGATACAACCGGGATTTGGACCTCAACTTCCTCTTCCTCAGCACCAGTATAACACGAGAATGACGCCTTAGACCATTTGGCCACTGAGGCGAGTAATCTTGAAGTTGAAAATGTTCATGATCATAATACTTTCTTTATGATAAAAGTGAAAACCAGATTTAAATTATTGTTTGTTAAAGGCCTGAACGCCCATGCACGAGCGCTGTATCCCACAATGGAGAGGAGGGTGGTCTGATGGTATGTGTGTATGAGGGTCATAGGCAGATGGAAGAACCTCTGTCCAATACTTATGGCCCAATTCATAACCTCCATTGCCTTCATACTTATCGACTCCACGTGTTCTGTGAAGTTCCTTTTCACATCGAGCGTCACCCGCAGATACCTACTGGATCTGCTTCTCTTTATTGTACGTCCCTCCACCTTGACAGTTGGATTCCTTTTGACTATCCCTGTGAAAACCATGTATGTCGTCATCGCCGGCGCCATTTTTAACTTCACACTACTACACCAAGCACTTAGCCCTTCAAGCACCAGGTTACATTTATCTTTTATGTTTATCCTCAATTTCCCACATACAATAATTAAGTGGAAGGATAAACTTGTAAAATTTGATAAGCGCTATCAGTTATGCATGATAACATCCTTTTTTTTTAAATCATAGTTTTAAATGAAATTGATTCAAAAGTCTACAATTTTTTAAATGTGTCGATCTTTTTAGATGTTTGTTATAATTTCAAGATTTATTTATTATAATGTCTCATAACTTGTAATTTTTATTACCAATCTCTCCAAATATTAATCAAATATTGTGCATTTATATTATTATATCATATTATGGATTTATCTCTTTCACGTTAAATTGATACAATTGTACAACTGCACCTCACTAAAAATTGAATTTTTTGTATGGATAATTAATAATATAGTTAGGGTCATAACAAAGCGGAAGACATTCTCGGAAGAAATTACAGTAAGATTCCATTATACAGATCACTGATAGTTGGAAATTCCATACACTTTTCGGAAAACAGGAGAAAATTTTAAATAATTATATTTTATTTGTTAACAAGCTCAAAGTTAAAAGAGAATTGTAAGAAACAGTGATCATCATTATAATAATCAATTGTTTCCAGCCTATGGCCAGGTCAGTTTAGTAAAATGCCTCAGTTTTCCTCCCTACTCGCACCACTCTTCTCTCACTTGAACACATTCTATTATCTGCTGCTCCCATCTCTTTCTTGACCTCCCTTGCAGTCTTTTCTCTACTTACTTCATTTCCATAATTTTCTTTGGCATCGTTTCTTTTTACGTCCTCATTACATGCCCATACTATCTCAGTTTTGCTTCCTCTACTATCACATGTACTCCCAATCTTTCCCGGATAACTTCATTCCTAATCTTGTTTCTCCTTGTGACTGCTAACATGCTCCTCAGAAACATTCACATGGCCTCTACTTTCCTAGTTTCTCTTACATTGAATGTCCATGGGTCTGCTGCATGTGTGGCAAGGGGTACAAAATACGCCCTGTAAAACACCTCCTTACACTTCAAGGGCACTTCTGTTCTCCATAGCAGGTCTCTTTCACACCTATATAACAACTCTACCTGATGCACTCTTCTCATTAAATCCTCTACTTCCACTTTCTCAGCTCTACTCCATCCAACCCTATAGTTTTACTAGGCCTTACTATTTTAGTAAACCTAAAATGTTTATAATTCGAAAACAAAGTTAAAAAAAAGGATGTATTATGGGATTGGATTTTAAAAAATTAGCATGGTAAAATATTTAACACTAATACTATTGAAAGCACTATCAAAGTAAGCCAAAATAAATGATTTGATCTTTTTAAAAAATAAAGTATTCATTCCAATTTTATTTTAAAAGCATATTCTATTTAAAAAAAAAATCAATTCAAATTAGGCACATTTTTTTAGGCATGAGATTCTATCTGAACTCGATTCTAGTCATTTAGCCAAGTTTTGAAGTTGACTCGAAATTGAAAATATTAGATTTGCAAAGGCTTAAAACTACTTAGATGTAATAAGGAAGCTATCAAATAAAATGAGAGTCAATGCCTATTAATATGTTAAAAAAATAGCTTATTTTCTAAGCTTAATATCCCTGGTCTTCTACTGGCAGTAGCAGATGTGTAACTTTCTTTTGAGGTTTGGACACCATAAAGGTGTGGTTGGTTACATTGCCCTGATAAAATGATGATGATGATGATGATGTAAGAGTAAAAATATTAAATCTAACTTAAGCCTAAGTAACCAGACTATGGCAACATTTGCAACAATTCCCCTTAGGAAAAAATGCATATGGTACTGCCAGGAATAAAACCCGGGACTTGTAGATTAGTAACCAGGAACGTTGCTGACCAAAATGTCGACTAATAATAGAATATCAAGAGACAAAATATTTTATTTGAAATGAACTATTTTGTTTATATCTAATAGCCATCTTCTTATAGATAACATCATTCCTACCATTTGTTTGTAAATTTTCATTATAATAATTATAAATAACATTTCAATAAAAGCAGAAAATTACATTTTTGACTCAAACTAGATAGAGTAAAATCTTGTACTTTTAGTTGAATTTGACTATAAAGATTGGGAGAGGGTATGGGGTATTGTGATTTAGTACTGTATTAAAACAAACAATAGTTTTTCTCCAAGCAATATGCAGATGCTCTTTATCAGATTTGTTCAAGTTGTTAGAAAATATGACTACATTGGTTAATAATGGATATAGCAAATAGCAAACTATATTAAGCTAACACAGACATGTTTATATGGAAAGATAGTTTCACTAAACTATTTACATAATGAATTGAAATACATATCACTAGGGGGTGTAGGAAGTCCACGTTTTAAATTCGAAGCCAACTAAAATCAAATATAGAATATTATAAAGGCCGAATCAAGTTAGATTTTTTGTTAATCCTTTTTTTGCTTGGAAAAATATTTTATTATCCTTATTGGTAAGTGGATGCACTAGAATCACTTAGAAAATGTTTTATTACACAAATGTTTGTAATATTATACTCTTTACTTTACATTTATTACTGTTTCCATTCTGTGGCCTGGATCAGTTTTTTATTAAAGCCATATATTTTACACCAACATAGCTTCATATACTGTAATATTTCACTCAAATCTGTTAAATCAAGTTACTATCTCAATGGGTAATTCAATTTCTCATAGTTTTTTTTCCCCATATGAATATTAATTTGAAATGCATGCAACCTATAACCTTGCGTGTGTTTAACACAGGCCCAGCAACCATTTTTCTACTCACATACTCTTATCCGACACATACTTTCACTGCTAACTTATTTTTTCATTTATTGCTTTGTTAATGATCATAGTATAGCATTGAACTGGTAGCCCCATCTATTAGCTTCAATCTGAAGTATTCAGACTGGCTAAAACATACATTGGTTCAGTGATAGACGGCATTACAATAGCTTATTGTAATAAAACAATTTGCGCTTGCACTAGGGAATGTCTTAAGGCTAAAAATGGCATTACATGAACATAAATTGAGTTTTAGTCGACAATATTTTTATTGGCAAAGTTTCGTAGTAATTGTCAAAGCAGGATTTTTTTTTTGAAGCAAAATCAAATGTTATTTTTTTTTATTGGAGCTTCTCACACCCCTATATATTACTAACACACTAGTTAATAAATTGAAATCCGTAAAAAATCATAAATCAGCCAAAAAATGTTCTAGGTTTAACACGGTACAAAACTAATTTAAAATGACGCAACACTTTATTACACACAGTACAGATGGTTTAGAACTAGTTACCATTGGTTTTTAACTTAAATATACCTTCTTTAGATATAAGTTAAATTGGTCACACTTTAAGACAATAAACCACACCATACTAAGCTCACTATGTATTTCCATGAAAACAGTCTGCTTTTTTAAGTTTGGTCAAAACATAAGCAGTGGTGTAGAATGATGATATTTATGAATTATTTGTAATATATTATACCAATATTTTCAGAGCAATATAACTAGCTTGAAAATTAAAATTCATCGAGCTTTTGCCTTTTAAAAAATGACCAATTTGAATCGTCTTTAAAATATTATATGTAATTTACATTATGGCACCTTCAAATAGAATGCATTCAAAATACTGTGTTTTTCAAAGAAATCATATTTACCTATCAAACTACTTGTATAATTTGGCACAATACTATTTCAGTCAGAATATATAGTCTCAAGCAAAAATAACAAAGATACAGGATTTAATACATTGATAAGAGTTAAATATTATTCAAGAAATGTGTATTCAAGAAGTATGTAAATTAAAGAAATATGATAAAAGTGTGAACATACTAACAACACATGTAAAACAGAACATGATATTCACAAACAGTTTATTTTGATGCCTCATGGCATACTTTTTAGAATTGAACAAAAGGGTTAAGACACTCAACTTGATCATCTGCTTTGTATTTACTCCTGAAGAAAATGTTACAAGGAATTAAAATATTAGGTTTTTCAAATTAAATATGCCATTTCCAATTGAATTGGTTGAAATACTTCAATAATGGAGTATGTTAACATATTTTGAGCTTGGTTTAAGGTTTAAAGGTACACTTTAAACTTTACAATTGTTTCAAAAATGTGCATTAGGAGAGCAAGTACTCAGAACATCTGACCACCGAAGCCAGTTACCAAGGTCATTTTTCATCATTTACATAATATATTGTGAGCTATTTAACCTATTGCCCTTTTTACCAATAATTTACTCATTTGCTTCAATCTTTTGTGGAATGCCTTAAAATATGAGCGAAGAATGACCCTGAGCACAAGACAATTTCTGGATAGCTCAGTGGTTAGAGCAGTGGTGTACTAAGCCAAAAGTCCCGGGTTCGATTCCCATGTCCAGGTGTCATTTTTCAATTTTCAGAATATGTTATCTAGATGGAGTAATCCTCACTAAACATAAATAAGAGCTTTGGCTATTTGACTCTTAACAACATAACTGTCAGGGGTTAACATTTTTAATAGCTACTGGTTACAATACTAAGAAGTGAATATTTAATTACATTAATGAGATAAGAAAATTAATAGTTTAACTATGGACCAAAATATATCAATAATATATGGATATCAATTAATAAAAGTGTGTGTTTTGCAATATTAGAAATAAATAATTTTGTTTATATTCCTAGTTCAACTATGTTTCGTACAAAAGTTTATATGGCAAATTAATAAGAAACTATTGCATAAAAGCAAGCATAAAATAAGAGTATAAAACAAGTGTTCTTAGAAACATTGCATAATGAGTGCATTGCAGTATAGTTTGCACAGTTTATATAATATTTTGTACAGTAGCTTTTGTGGAAACTGGAAACCAAATGTTTTAAATATTATTTCAAATCATAATAGCGTATGTCATACCGGTGCATTATTAACCAAATCACAACAACTCTTTTAATTAATGGCATTATATTTGGAAGGTGCAGGAAAGGTGGCTAAAATCATAAAAAAGGGAACAAACGCCATATGGCTTTTACAATGAAAGGAAGAATACAGTTCACACTTTACATTACTGACATTGAACAAAGGGTAATGGCTGCTTCTTGAAGAAAATCGATCGTTACCGCCCATATCCCTGAACTTAGTGGCCAAAGAGTGACATATAGCATTTATGTCACACATAAATATAAGGTGGCACAAAATAGAAAACAACAACCTATTGAAACTGATGTATACTTTAAAATAAACATTTTAAAACCAAAATTTTAAACTTAAATATGTTAGTTTAACCTAACAATTAGGTTTGACTACTTTAAAACACATCATAATCCATAATATTCATTAGGTGTAATTTTGGGATGAGCTGATATTTAAAAGTGAAAATTGGTAAAATTAGAAATTTATATGATTTAGTAATTATAAGGCAAAATGTTTTTGAATAAAGCTTCAAAATAGGTTTTTATTGCAATTATTAAGTAAACCCTCTCTCCATGTTATTAATATTACTACTATTACTATTTCAAACATTTAATACATATCCAAACATAAAACAAAATAATCTTGGAATGAAAATTGTATATAAATTCAACTTGATTAGTGCACTTATATAAAAAAAAGTTTTTATTAATATTATATACTCGCAGAAATACATATAATGACCAAACAAATATAATTTGTTTATATATTTTATCACACAAACCTGACTATAAGGAAAATACGCTTACTCACCAACTGAGTATTAATTCATTTACAAAACCATTTTTCAAATAATAATGTTTCATACATTTCATTTTTAAATAATTAATGAAAAAGAACATATTTTTATGTTGTTATCACAAAAGTTAAAAAATATGTGTATATTCATTCGGACATTTGAAGAAGGGAATTTATAGTAGCATCTTTGTTACCTCTGTTTGCTTCATACACGGATTTAACAACTTCTTTGTCCATATTTGGGAACATTTCCTCAATCTGAAAGAAAGAAAATAGCTTCAGTTTATTGTTACTAAATAAAAAAAGTCAAAATACTTCCAAATGAATAAATTCTATAAATAGTAGAATTCCAATAAATATTCTAGTTAGCTTTTGTGTATGAGTGTGAGCATCTATAGCTTGAGTTGTAAGGTACGAATGTGAGTCTATATAGTTTGAGTTGAAAGGTATGAGACCCACCTCAGGCTATCGAAAACTTTAACTACACGGAATAACTGAGAGAATTTAAAAGAATTAGGATGTTTATTTTATTTTAAAAATGTTGTTTCAGAGAAATCTTCCCATCCAGGAGGTTGTCTTACGCTCAATGTCAAGTTCTACCCATCATATCCTTCTTAATAATTATAACCACCTAAATAATTGGTTTTAAACCTTTTTTTATTGTGTATCCCTATATATATGCACATACACACATATCTATAATGTCTCCTCTATACCTCTTAGATAAAGATTGTCCGATATTTATAGCTTGCATTATGAACCAACAATTTTGGGGATTCAAAGTAGAAGAGAAATTATATCTGGGGGGTCCATGAACCAAAACGGTTGAAAACCACTGCCATGGCCTAAACCATTTGACCACCAAAGTAAGTAAGACAAAAGTAACATTTAGGAAATAATAACTTATTCTTACCATATACAGGTTTAAGTTATTATCTCTCAAACTTTTTATGCTAAGACACGAGAATAAGATATTAAAATTGTTTTACCTGTTTGAGTTCCTCCTCAGCCTGGACCGGCTGTATCTGGGGTTGAGGTGGGCCATACTGCACGGTGACGGGCGGGTATGTGGGTCGCATGCCATAGAGAGGGGTTGGCACCATCACCATCGGGGCCACAGAGGGATACAAATATGGTGTGGCCGGTGCAGTCTGTAAAAACAAGACATCAGGATCATTGACAGGAACACTTATGAAACGTTTAATATTCAGTAAATGTTTTCGTTTCTAATTAAAATTGCCTTATAATTAAAAGAAATACATAAGCATATTTATTGTATGTCAATGACAATTGAAAAAAACCTGTGGAAACAGTGTAAAATAATATAATAATCAATAAGCAACAACTTCAACGGTCTCCGGCCTGTGGCTGGGTCATTTTGTTAAAATACCTCCATCTTCTTCTCTCACTCGCAGACTTTCTATTATTTGACCGGTCACATACTTTCTTTGTCTCTCTTGTGGTATTTTTTCTACATACTTCATCTACACCAATCTCCTTGAGATCCTTTCCTTTGCCATCTTCATCACATTACCATAGCATTCCAAGATATTGATGGATATGAAGTATGTAGGGAAGATACTGCAAGGAAGATTAAGGAAGAGATGGGCGGAACAGATAGTAGCAAGTGTGCAAGTGAGAGGAGGAGAGTGTAGGAGGAAGAATGGTGGAAGGACAGAGGGAGATGGAGGCACTTTACTAAACAGACCCGGCCACAGGCTGGAAACAGTTCATTACGATGATGAATTGTAAAAACTATGTTTATTAAGTTTTGTTTGTTGATACTGTTGAGAGAAAGTTTTGCCTAAACAAATAACTTACTGAGTAGCTGAGAACCAGGTTTATCATCCCTTCCACGCCTTCACCTTGTTTCCCAGTGAGTGGGTACCAATCATCAAATGTCTCGCCTGTCATGACAGCCCGAGGGATTGGGATACGTGCCCACGCTATCAACTCGTCCATTGTAAAGGAACACTCATCGTATATTTCAACATAGATGTGTGTCACTCCTTGCGGGAGAAGGCTAAACAAAATAAAGTATATCGCAGGATTATGTTTAAAATGTTAAAAGAGAAGACAAAGAATAAAAAAAGTCTTTAGGTTCACTTTTAAAACTCAAAACATCACAGTAGTTTTTAGTTAGTCCCATATTTATCAGAACACTCATTAGCTGTTGTTTAAAATGTCATACTTTTGGATTGAGATTTTTCAAAAACAAATGTGTTTAGGTTAATTGGAATGGATCACTAGGTCAAATCATGGTTTGAATTATGAGGGATTGGCAGCACATTTAACTTAGTGATAATGGAGTGAAAATTGTTTAGATATAACACAAAAAACACACACAAACACATTTATAAGGACAAACTTTCACTGTAACAGACAGTTTTTTACAGGTCAAGAGAGTAGATACCTTGCAGTCCATACAAGAGCATTAGTCTACGTTCTTGACCTGAAGAAGCTGTCTCTAAAAATGTGTTTTTTTCAGTGTTGTATCTAAACAATTTCTACTCCAGTATCACTAAGGTAAGTGTGCTATTATATCCTCATAATTTAAACCCTAAACAATATGTAGGAGTAGCTATTCTATCCTCCTTCCAATGTTTATTGAATCCAGCTATTTGGTTCAATCTTTTCCGTTGGTAATAATTTATTAGAGACGTATATTACTTTCTTGATTGTTTATGAATTTAACTATGCTTGGAAATTAAAGAGAGAAAAAAGGTCAAATTAAAGAGTAATTTAATAGAGATGTTTGAATTATTTTGTGTAAGCTTAGGTCATGCGAAGAGAAAATTAACATTTAGGATAACTTACTTACTCTATGGCATTAGGAACTCGAAAGTTCATTACCACACTCACAGAAGTATATCATCTATCCCTATCTTGGGCTAATTCTATCCATTCTATCTCATTACACCCTCTTTCAGGTCTATCCAAATGTTATCCTCCAATTTGCATTTGGGTCTTCCCAGTGATCTTTTCCCATTGGGTTTGCCATTCAATACCTTCAACGCAGTTCTAGATACTCTCATTTGCACTGCATGATCTGACCACGGTAACCTGCAAAATTTTATTACCCTAACAATGTTTGGTGATGAGTACAGTGTATGCAGCTCATCATTATGCAGCCTCCTCCACTCTCCACTATGTTCATCCATTTCAGGACCAAATATCTTCCCAAGCACTTTGTTTTCAAACACCCTAAATTTATTTTCATCATCTAAGGTAAGAGGCCATGTTTCGCACCCATAGAGACCTGGTAAAATTATTATGGCTTTGTAAAGGCTGAGTTTTACATTTCTTAACAGTCTAGCTTAAAAAATTAATAATAGTAACATAATATATGTTAAACATGAATATGTGATATTTTAATTTGTTTTCTGATACTCGTGTTGTGATAAAAAATATATCTTCAGGTCTGACAGTTTTGCCATAGCTTGATTTTTTTAAGTACACTTGGAGCACCCTTTAGAAACAACAAACATATTTTTTTGGGGTTAAACATTTACAACATTTTACTAAATTATTAGTATTACCGGTAATTAGTAGGTATTGAAATATTTATCTAAAGTTCCTGCAGATCACTTAATAGGATCTTGATACCGGTATATTAATGATTGAAAGTATATCTAGGCTAGTAACTTTTTTAGCTGTAAGATATGTCCAATTATATGAAAATTGGAGTACATACATAACAAATAAAAACAAAAAATTTCACTACATTCTAAAACAAAACAATTTGTTACTAAAAATAGGTATACATAAGCCTAAGATTTTACAAATATTGTCTATAATTTAGTGCTCACCATATCTTCACTATATGCCAAGAGGATATTAAATACGTGATGGAAATTGATTGATTATCTTCTTAGTTTAGCTAAAGCATTACTTACAACAAAATATTATATTATAATTATTGATAGCATACCATTGAACAACTTTGTTCCACCTTGGGCTCTTGCCCCCATTGGGATCTGTATGAGTCTCATACACACAATGACCCACTCTCAATCTCACATATGGGTCCATGCGGGTCATTCCATAGTTCTTTACAAGCTTTGCCTGCAAAAATAATGTTTTATCAATAAGTAGCCTATACATTTATTTGCACAGAAAGTTTGACTTTTATTTATCACCGCGTCCTATTACCCGTTAGGGATATATGCTTAAGTAATGATATGCTAATGGGTTAGGATTTGGGAAGGTTGAAATTAGTGGAAGTGAACCCACATTTCCATGGATGGAGAGTGGAAAACCATTTAGGAAAAACCCTCCCCAGTTCACCCAACAAAGATTCATACCTCAATCTCCTCATTCTCGGCAATCTAGCTCAACACGAAACTAGTGTGTTAGTTAACTACACCACCGAGGCAAGTCACACAGAGTTTTATCAGTAATGTACAGTGTACATGTCCTACAAACTAGTTAAGCTAATACCTAGTATTGATGAAAATAAATACACCTGCACTAACTATGGGTAATGTATGAAAATCTAATATAGGTATAATTTAAGCCCTACTTAATACGAATTTTAAAATTCGTGAAATACATTTTTATTATTAATTTTTGTTTATAGATAACTTCTGAACAAAAAAACTCTTAAAACATTTTTAAAAAACCTCAAAATTGAACTTTTGATAAAAATTCAAACAAAAGATTAAAGTGCCTATCTTGTATTCTTTAGTGAACAATTTTGCTAAAATTTTAGGGGTATGCGAACCCAATGCCTTTTCATTAAAATAGAGCCTGATTGAACTTCTCAAAAAGCTTTCAAATATCGAGTTAAGTTAAATAAATATAAAATTTAAATCTTAATTATGTATGTAAAAATAAAAAATAATCAAAATGAAAAAATAATTGCTAAGCTATTTAAAATCAAAAGTTAATTTTTAAATGGCACTAAGATAAAAAAAATACATTATTATTATATTAATTCATTCTTTTCTGTTGTTCAAGCATAAGAGTAAAATTGATAAATCTATATTAATAAAATGAAGAGTTTGTTTATCTATCTGTCTTGAGCATTGCACGAAATTTACCCCATGCATAGGTCTGAAATTTTTAAATAATTACTATCCCCCTGTGCACAAATTGTACACCTCTAAGCTTTAATTTTAAAATTGCTGACTAGATTTTTTTTAATCTATTAAAAATTGGGTCGGAAGAAATAAAATGCAGACTTTTCTGTCTGTTTGAAGCAAAGAAAAGCATTTCCCGGGGTAACCATGCAATGCATTGTGCGGATAACCCGAGCAAAGCCTAGTAAACTTATTTTTATATCTATTACTGTTTCCAGCATGTGCCCTGGGTCACTGTTTTATTCAAGCCATATATTTTCCACTACCGGATTGCTAGGCCTGTCGTAGCTTCATATGTCTTATAATTTATCTTAAGGCTAGGACAGGCACAACATTTAGTCTCTAGCCGTTAATTTATCAATGTGAAAGGGTAGACCCACATCTCACCAATGATACATTTTTTTGGCCATGCCAGGAATAAAACTTGAGACCCTTAATTCAGTAGGCAGACTGGGCTAGAATTAAATAAAATTAAAGATCTGAAGCAACACACAAAGGTTGAGACAACTTACCAAAAATTAAACCATGTAATATGTTTACCTTTTATGTCTATCTGCATTCAATTAGATTAATTAGGTAGGTAGGAGGAAAATAAAGTTTTTAGAGAAAATCTGCCTTAACATATACATCAAATGAATGTCAGCTTTGTATCTTAGTAATTGTTTTAAATATGAATTTGGGTTTTATTTAAACTGGAAGTCATTTGACGCGCAGACGTGGCAACTTACCGACATACGGATTTATATTTTGATCTATTATTGTGTGAGGCAGTTTTGTTTGTGTCAGACACCTTAGGTCAGTTGGTAGTGTCTGCCTAATGAAATTAGGTTCTTGCCCGTTCAATTCTCGGCATCTGGCAAAAACTATGTATATCATTGAAGAAAATATGGGTTTACCCTTACACATTGATAAATTTACGTTCGGGGACTTGATGTTGGGCCTGTCCTAGTCTTAAGTTAGGTTCTAAGGCATATGAAGCTTCGGCAGGCCTAGCCAGCTGGTAGTGGAAAAATACTTGACTTGAATAAAAAAACTGACCCAAGCCACAGGCTGGAAAGAGTAAAAGATGTAAAAAAAAAAGTTTTGTTTGTAAATTTTTAATAAGGATAATTGAGTTTTGTTTGCAAAGGTTGTTTTTGCTATAAAATAAAAGATGGAATGTGGTCTTTGAAGACAAGTATCGCACATTTCTAAAAACAATTATCAGTATTTCTCGGAATATAGTTTGAGGTAGGTAAGTTTTATTACATGTTCGCGAGTGAGATGCATGGTCTATGAGTAGGCCTATTCTG
Organism: Timema shepardi; assembly: GCA_902151425.1. Taxonomy (NCBI): domain Eukaryota; kingdom Metazoa; phylum Arthropoda; class Insecta; order Phasmatodea; family Timematidae; genus Timema; species Timema shepardi. The sequence continues at coordinate 308,292 of CABFVX010000150.1, read as the reverse complement.
TGGTTTCGGTGAGTTACCTTTTTGTTTTTCTCTTTTCTTTCTTGATCGATTTTCGATGTGCAGGTATTATAAATTAGGAACATTTTGTTTGAAAAAATCATAGGCCTAAAATAATGTGTAGCCTATTATCCCTGCCAACCTCATTACCAAGAAAAAAAATGCACTACCTTGATCAAAAAAAACTAAATTAATCATGAACTTTATTTGATTGACTATTTTATTGTTGCTGTTCAAAATATTGAGCTAAGCAGCTCTATGTGTAAAAGAAAAAGTTATGAATGACCTGTGCTACAGTAATGCTGAGTCGCCCAGATGCATTCTGTGCATAGGTAACACCGACCATCTGTTGCTGCAAGGCCAGTGCAGCCTGCTGATCTGCAGCTTCTTGCTGATGTTGCGAAGCAGCAGTAATACGGAGAAAGTCTGCAGGCAGGTTGCCCACAAACACCTGTGTGACATATAGTTCAAATAGCTTTAGACAAGTTTTGAGGTGATAAATAAGGGTCATGTGAATGAAGGTGAGTCCATAATAAGACTATAACGAGGCGATGACATCAAGTTTAATCATATACAATTTTTGAAGACAGTAAAAAAAAACCTATAGGCTGCCTTGTTTGGCACTTGTTTTAGAAAAAAAAATATCATCGAAGCCTCTATGAATTCGAGATCCGAAGCTAGAGTTACATAATTAGTTGTGATTTTTCTTTAATAGTTATTTAACATTTTCTATCTCAATTTATCTCTTCTAACAACAAATAGTCCCTGTGGTTCGCATTTCAAAGCTTTACTTGGAGATAAAATTGTGGAAAAATGTACATGTTGAACTTACCCGTTTTCTTCTTTCTGCGTTCTTTTCTACTGCCGACATATTAGCCTTTGTCTGTAAGATTTTCGCTAGTAAAAAGGTTGTCATCAAGATTTCACTAATCACTTCCAAGCTTAAACACAAAAACAAGATTAAAGATATCCAAAAGTTACCTGTCACTTAATTGAGATTGACATTTTCTTGATATTAACATAAAATTCCCTTATATTAAGCAATGGTCTTGTGGCACGATATTTTAAGTGATAGTGTAATATTATGTCACAATTGATAAGCAATCTAGTAGGTAGAAGACAAAGATCTGACAAATACGTAAATACAGTAAAAATTGCACTATGTACTATTCCCTATGTATCAATTATGAACGGATACATGAAAATCCCGTGTGTCATTTTCTTAAGCATTATGTGCTATACACTATTAGCTATGCATTATGCACGAATATAAACGCAACCTTAATTTTGAATATAGCACATTAGATAAACAATTAAATTACTATGTTAATGACTTATTTCTATTATTTATATTTAATACAAATTCATAGCTATAAATTTCTGCTTGAATTATTAAAGGCTATATCCCTGTTTGATAGAAACTTTTAAATTCAAACGAGTAATACAATACACACTAAATCAATAATACTTACTTTATGGCATTAGGAATTTGAAAATTCACTACCACACTCATAAAAGTAGGCCACCTAACCCTAACGTGAGCTAATTACATCCAGTATATCTCATTACACACTATGTCTCTCGGGTATATCTAAATGTTATCCTCCCGTCTGGGTCTTCCCAGCGGTCTTTTCTCATTGGGCTTGCCATTCAATAACTTTAACGGGGTTCAATATACCCCCATTCGCTCTACATGACCTTCTCACCGTAACCTGGGAGATTTTATTACCCTAACAATGTCTGGTGATGGGTACAGGATATGCAGCTGATCATTATGTAGCTTCCTCCACTCCCTACCATATTCATCCATTCTTGGACTAAATATCTTACTAAGAACCCTGTTTTCGAACACACTAAATTTATTTTTGTCGTTTAAGGTAAGAGACCACATTTCTTGCCCATAGAGAACAACCAATAAAATTTTGGCTTCGTATATTTAAAAAATAATAAAAATATATAAAATAACCTATTTTCTTAATTGATGTATAACATAGAAACTGAAAAAAAAATGCTGCAAATTTTATTTGAATTTGGTTGAAACTTGTTGGATTTTCAACTGTATTTTAAATTGCTTTAACAAGTTTCAATTGGAATCGGTAGTAAGGAAGTTTCACCATTCAAGTTTAATGCATAAGCTAGTCACGTTCCTTTCCTATTTGTCAGCCCTCTTCAACAACGGTCCTCCATCAAGTCATCCTTGGCTTGCCCCAGCATCAATTTCCATGCTGTTTCCAATTAAGAACTTCTTTATAGACGTTACTTACCTAGTATTTCCTGAGAGCGCGGAAAAAGCATCAGTACTTGCACCGTCTGATTTCTAGTTGATATGTTCCAACTGCATCTGTTAATATACGTTTGCATTCTCTAGGCTAAGCGACTACCTACAGGTTTTATATGTCTCGTATCTGTTAAGATAAGAATCGACTTCATATTACTATGATAAAATAACCATAGTTTGATCTTTACTCTTAATTACCTGGTTCTTTAGATTGTTCTGTAGCTGATAAATTAGCCTTTGGCTCTTTGAAAATAAGCTTAAGTTTATTACTACCTACTTTATAAATAAATTAAATATAAATGCATTTTAAGCAATTATATACAAAAGATTGAGTGTTCTATTTTTAAAAATAAATGAAAATAATTAGGTATAGAATATGGTCAAAATATTTAATTAGTTATTCCACTTCAATTTGGATAAAACCTATCTATCTACAAAAGTGCAGTGTACTGCAGACGACAGATCATACATTTTCTAAACAGCTGGCGCCTAGCACTTTAGTTTAAAATTTAGATTAGCATATAGCTAAACTGATTAAATGTCGTGTCGTGTTAATCATTAAGATTATTTAGCATATTATCAATATAAAGTAAAAATGTGAAAGTTTCAAATTATCTCAGTCAAGTATTCAAAGCACACAGGATAATGGTGTCCATAATTAAAAATCAACTTCTTAAACATTTATCAAGGTAAAATCGACAATATTTGGGTGATGATAACCTATGAAAATGGTGCTGTTAAATGTCATGAGGGAGGGGTTAAGGGTGGAAAATTTAGAAATGTAGAAATCACACATATATGTTATTAGTTGCATTACACATAGATGTTTTTGATTCTATAAATTTTGAGCTTTTACACATTGTACAGTCTGTCTATTTCAAATAGGTTAGTTTAATAGTGTTGTTTTTTGTAATTTCAGGTTTACCAAAAATTTGTCGGCTGATAAGATTAATTTGAGTACGTTTAAGGGAGAAGGAGATCTTTCAAACTTAGAATTAGATGAAATTGTTTTGACAGATCTTCTGGAATTGCCATCATGGCTAAGACTGACAAGTGCTTGGTGCAACAAGGTTTCTTTTCGAATACAATGGACCAAACTGAAAAGTGTACCAATATTTCTTGTAAGTATTTAATTAAACTATTTCAGGGTAAATGTGAGCTAACCACATTTCTAGTCCTACCCACTATTTATTTATATGTTGATTTATTATTTCTTAAAACATGCGCAGTAGAAAAATCCCTTAAAATTGTCAGGTGTGTACATCATACTAGTTTGCAGAAGTTTTTCACAGTCTTATAACTATTTATTCTATGGGAAATATGTCAGAGGTTCAGCTTTCAACAAATTGACTTTAAAATCGGCACCCTTACTAAATTGAAACTTTAATGCTAGTTTTAGGACTTGCGTGATTTTGAACTAGTGTTAAAGCATATGTCTAGGTCTTGTGGTATAGGGCCTATAGTGGCTTTTATACTAAATTGATATTTCAAGGCTTAAGCTTTCCTTGAGCTACAAAATACTAATATGTGTTCAGAAATATAGAGTCCACTCATCATAGAAGTGATTGTACCTGATATCTAGCAAAATATGTAAAATGAGTCAAAATAAAAATAAAAACCAATTGTTTGTTGTGATAGTTTTGACTTGCAAAAGTGACAGCAGCTCAACATATGGTCTTACAGATTATATGGTTTGGGGAATTCATACATGAAAGTAGATCTGTTAACTTTTACTAGGTGTCGGTTACCACTAGGCCTACACCATTGGTGAATGGACTGAATTGAGTCTTTACCGCTTGTTTGTGCCAGTATGTAGCTTAAGAACAGAATTAAGTTAGTGATACTACTGGATTTATACAAATTTTCAATAATTGTCACATATAAATTTGTAAGTTGGTCTGTGTTTCATGTACTTTTTTTTTTGTGTCTCTTAAATCAAAACTTAAATAAGTTAACAATAATAATTATATAGGTCCTGGATGAGGTGCATATAGAGGTTGAAACATGTGAAGAACTTCGTTCCATGTCAGCCCAACAAGGCCTGTCATCTCTAGGGGCTACCAAGTACAGTTTTATCAACAAAGTGATAGATGGCATCACTGTCACAGTCAACACTGTTCATGTCACCTTCAATAGCCCTGCATTTATTGCTTCAGTCCAGGTACAGTTTTTTAAATACATGAACTGTGTTTGTTGTCAAGCAGATTTCTTCATTTCATACATAGCCTATAAGTTTTATAACTTAACCCCAAATTTAACTACATATAAAAAGTATTTTTGTGGTCGTTTATTGACCTTTTGGAAATTTTTGCTTGTACATTTAAAACTTTCAAATCTTATTCTAAAGACAATTAAAAAAAAGCTCCTATGCTTAACATAATTTTTGAACATTCTTTATTTGTTCTTATAAATTATATTAAATGTTGACCACTTAAGTTTTGGGAATTAAAAGAGAAAAACAATATTGTGCAAAAAAATAAACTATAGCTCTACAAGATATAAATAAAGGTTTACTTAGATTTAATAGTAATGACACTATTGTGGTTACTATATCATTACTAAACTTTCAACCATAGAATGATTTGTTTTCTATTACATTATAATGCCAGTCCTGGCAATTAGTAAATTAAACCTAAAGAAATATTGAGAGAGAAAATTGTAATCCTAAAAACTAACATTTTCCTGAATATAGTAAGGTGTTCAGCGACTCGGAAAGTGGGCAAAAGTCAGGGAATTTGTTTGATTTGGCAAAAGTAATAGAAAAGTAAGTGAATTTGATCAATTTTCTGGAATTTTTACGTATTAACTTAAAAGTAGGCAACTTTTATTTACAATGTCAATATAACATTCTTCTTCCAGTTAATACACACCGCTAATCTCTTTTAACAGAGATGTCCCTATTTAGCAAACTAATCTCAATTCTCAAAGTCAACATGAGATTTTCGTGTCTTTCTACCACGCTACCGCATGTCTTCAGCCAAAGCTGAGTCATGGTAATGGAAATGTGTTTGAATTCGATTATATTCTAGGAAAATAAACTAAAAATGAATGTGTCTCGCCATAATTTTAAACTCTGGTATGACGATCTTTTAATGTCTCAATATGATCTCACTGAAATCTAACTTAGATTTCACTAACAAATGGCCTATCCCTTTAGGCTGAAATCCTTAGCCCCTTCATAGAGTGACACAATTTTAGAGAAAATATTATAACGTTAAATTGTGATCTTAATAAAACTCTGTTGGTAGTATATAATGACTAGAAAAGTTGGGAATTGGCTCTGGAAAACATGGACAATTCGTGGAATTTTAAAATAGTTTGGCTAAGCACCCTGGTTAGGATGGAAAACTACCCCCAGTGCAGCATCTCTTGGTCAAACATGAATGAAAAAAAATGGTTTTTTTAGCAAAACCCTTAAAAATATGTAATACTAATAAACATATGCATTTATATATATACATATAATAAAAACAGAAGAAAAAACCTTGCCTAAAGATTTTTGTAGTTTGAAACCTCATTTCATTATATTTAAGTGGAAACTAGCTTATATCACTGTTAACACTTTAATTCTAATGTGCCTTGTAATTTAAATAAGTTTTTCAGGTTATATAACTTTTAAAATAAATGGATATGTAGAACTGTTTTCAATATAATGATTCTTTTCTTTCCTATAAAGGAGGATAAATACTGACCGACTCAATAAGTGAAACGTCTAAACCCATTTTACACTTGTGTTTACTGTTTAACAAAGCAAAGTCAACAAAAAATGAGGCAAAGAGCATACATACACCAGCATGGACTATGAATCCATAATCAAAGTCATAATATTAATACCTTCAAATAATTTATAAATATATAAAAACACCAATTGGTTTTAATTAAAAAATACAGTTTATATTTATAGAGATTACTTTTGATCAAGTAAGCTATTATCCTAGATTAAATAAATATTAATTTTAATTGATTTTAGTAGTGCAACCATATTTGTTTTTGATTGGCTGAACGCAACGTGTTGCAATGCAAGAGATGAACAGTATTCATATACTTCCGACAGTTCCGACTTACTACTGAGATTGCGACAGTCAATATTAAGACTCTGACTCCCGACAAGTGGGTACGACTATGTAGACAGGCCATTAGAAGAATCCCTTAGTTCCAGTTTCAAAGGTCAAGTTCTTTGTTGTATCAATTTCATACCAGCATGATTCTTCCTTCATCAATTGCCTTGGAGGCTGTAGTTAATGACTACTGGAGTTGTGAATCTACTAAGGATGACTCTCAGGTGATAATGGGACATAAATAGGGATGGGCCCTCGAATCATCTCATTTTTTGTAATCCCTTGAATCCTTAAGGATATTCTAGATTTCGAGAAAATTTCAGATTCAAGACTTGAATTCTTATTAATTTTTATTTTTTTCTTCTTCAATTTTTCAAGTAAAATTTGTTTTGAGCTCTAATACTGTTTATTGGTGGCTCGGGACAAATTATAATAGATGAACTCAACAACCAGTCCCTAGACCAGCAGTTTACTGAATATATAGATGTTATAAGAAAGTATGTTAACATTTAATTACGATTTGCATTTTTCTATTATTCCATTACATTACCTCTTACGTTAATAATTTGGTCCAAGTTTTGAATTCGAGATTCAGATTCATAAAATAGTGGATTTGACCCAACTCTAGGACATATCATATCTTTTGTCCATCAATGTACCCAAGGTTTATAACGGTGAAGAATTCTTTCATGGAATAATGAGGGGTGACTATGAAAGAAACTTCGTGATTGGTGTTTATGTTAGATATAGACCCTTAAGGTGGTAGTGCAAAGAGGGTGAGTTAATGACAGTGTGATTTTGCATCTTTTATATCAAAACATTTTTCTGGCAAAATTAAATAACATATTTCTCCAGCAGAAACATAAGAGTATAATTTTATTCACGTCAACAGTTGTTTAATATCTGTCATAAACATAGTGGCATTAGATAAGAAACTTGAGGATGATGACCCGCCTCGGTGGCGTAGTTGGCTAACGCGCTTGTCATGTTGAGCTCGACTGCTGAGGACGGGGAGATCAAGGTTCCAATCTCGGTCGGGTGAACTAGGGGCGGTTTTTCCTAAATGGTTTTCCACTCTCCCTCCACGCAAATGCGGGTTCACTTCCTCTAATTCAACCTTCCCAATTCCTAATCCATTAGAGTAATTAGTACTTAAAGCGTATAAACCGAATGGTTAGTAAGACGTGGTGCTAAATATTATTATTATTTGATGATAATGATGATTATTATTATTTAGCATATACTTGATGGAAAATGATTATATTCTTAGTTTAGCTAAAGCATTACTTATAATAAAATATTATATTATAATTATTGATAGCATACTATTGAACAACTTTGTTCCACCTTGGGCTCTGTATGAGTCTCATGGACACAATGACCCACTCTCAATCTCACATATGGGTCCATGCGGGTCATTCCTTGGTTCTTTACAAGCTTTGCCTGCAAAAATAATAATTTAGCAATAAGTAGCCTATACTTTTATTTGCACAGAGTGTTTTATTTTTAATTAGCACCACATCGTATTACCCGTTAAGGTTATACGCTTAAGTACTAATTACTCTAATGGGTTAGGAACTGGGGAGGTTGAATTTAGAGGAAGTGAACTCGCATTTGTGTGGAGGAATAGTCATTTAGGAAAAACCACCCCCAGTTACTTGACCGAGATTTGAACCTTGATCTCCCCGTTCTCGGCATTCTAGCTCTACACTCCCACATTAAGTTAGTTAATTAGCACAGACCATTGTAGATTAATAATAGCTTAGAGGTGACCCATAGTAAAATTAAATGATTAAAGTTCAGAGACCTTGGAAGGGATCAGCAATGGCGCTGAAGAAAATACAGGTATCATGCAATGTAGATGCACCTGTAGTTTGGCGCTTATCCCTGGATACCCTGTAGTGAATTTGGACCTGGTGTCCTGTTTAATCCAGGCAAAACAGACTGAAGACAGGATTTGGGGATGGAAGGATTATATCCAAAACCTTTATATCTATTTTATTTTTCAGATGTCCCGCATTGTGGTAGAGTCCAAGTCACCCTCTTGGGAGCGAGGAGACCTACGCATGACCCGACTCAAGGACACCGAGCGAGGCCAGCTCCTTATATTCAAGGAACTGGTGTGGCAAACAGTGCGCATCGAGGCTAAGTCAACTCGTGATCCCAACCTCACCCCGTTACGTCTGCTCACTAACCAGGCTCGATGTCGAATTACCATTAAGAAGAGAATATCAGGTAGGTTATTTTCAGCCTTCCTCCATACCCGTAGTTTTTCTTAACATGAGCAGGTGCGACTTGTCCCAAGGACAAATACCTTTTAGTCATAGTTTAGATACCTTTTTATCAATGTCATTCACAATTATGTTTTTTAGAATTTAATAAAACTACCATAGCTAAATGTTTTGTTCATAAATACTATAATACTTTTTAAAAAGAGGAAAAAATGAAATCTAGTAGGAGCTATAGTTTGTGATTATACATGTAATTTATCCAAGAGTGACATACCCTGAAAGCAACCAACATCTCATGAATGTTAGATGCTCGTTCATTTCTGAGCTATTTTTGCAATTATCTATAAATTAATTTTTACACTCAAAATAATATAAGCCTACAATAGAATTAAAGGGGATGCCACATCCCTCCTAAAGATATTAAGATAGTGCAATTTGTTTAAACTCATATTTGTTGAAATAAGACAAAACAATGAACAATTAATCACTCACCAAAGACTTGTGTGCACTTTATTTTGATATGTTAATCCTAGATCCTGTCATCATTGTTTTTTATTCTGCCATGATATTGTTTACCATTCTTGCTACCGTTGCTATGTTTAAAAAATGTATCAATAAACTAATAAATTAGTTCTTGCAATATAATTATTCTTTGAATTACTACAACATTTCAAAAGTTTATCAAAAATATTATTGACCAGGATTTTTATCCTAAAAATATTAATATGAACAATTAAACTTAAAAACTTAGGATACTGATAAAAACACTAACAGCTATGAAATTTTATGTGATGTATAGTGCAGCATTTATTTGTATACCTAACTACTATAAAATTGTGCTTAGCTTCTAATTTAAATATTTTATCTATGGCAGAAAAGTGTCAACTTGTGTATTTTATACAAAATTTACAGACTAATATAACTCTAAAACAAATGAGCATACTTTATTCAATTTTTTCACTCTGAACTTAGAATAATTTCTAATTTCACCTTTCGCCATTGATAACATTTTCGGTGCTTCTGGGAATTGAACCCAATGCTCTATCAGTAGACTGTTGTGCCACAGTCTTGACTAAGGTGTTGGACTCCGAATTTAAAAATACATTTTAAAGTAAATAGACATAAATAGAAAGTATACATTTTTATAAACTGAATTAGAATAGCTAACCCATGGTTCCATTTTGATAAATTATGTAAGGATGAAAAATAGATTTGCAAGTGGTTGAAAACTTGATTAAATTTAAATAATGTTAGCTAGCGCCAAGGTTTCGTGGTGCATGCTTATCTTTCTAAAGAAATAATATACTTTGAAAATGAGGAAAATAAATGTCACAAACCTGTAATTTACTAAGTTCCAAAGTGCTATTATCAGCTACTTTCTATTCAGCGAACTCAAACAGGAAATCACCTTATCTTTTTTGTTTGTTTTTTCTTGTCATGTTTCCACATGAAACAAGGTAAAATGATGAACCCGAAACCTCACAAGTCCATTCTCTCTGTGGCTAGAGCTGTTATTTTTAACTATTATCATCATCATCATTTTTATGGATAATGATGATTGTGATTATTATGTGTTCTCTCTTACGACAGGTCCATTCCTTTTGTCAGTGAACTTAGACTGCCAATGCGCCCTCTGCTTCCCCCTTCAGCTCCCAGAATGATCTTCATTCCTTCAAGTCATCCACTATTTGAATCCTTCTTACTAAGCTCCTCTTTACTTCAACCTTTCCTTCTATGAAGCCGTGCAAAAGACAGTTCCTTCTAAAGATGTGTCCGATCCAGTTTACTTTGCCCTGAAGAACCACATCCAAAATAGTTATCTTCTCACCCACTCTTCTTTGGACTGCTTCACTTGTCACCTTGTCTGTCCAATTGATCCTCTCAAGTCTTATCCAGCATCCCATTTCAAAGCTCTCCCAGTATTTCTTTTCCATCTTCCTAAGAGTCTATGTTTCTGTTCCATACTCCAAATGTAGCATTTCTTCAGTTTCTGCCTCAGTTTCAAACTCAATTTGCTGGTCAGCAGTAACCTCTTCTTGTTGAGAGCTTCCTTGGCCATAGGGAACCTCGACTAATTTCTTTAGTGCAGTAGGCATCCTTAGTCAGCAGACCTCCCAGGTCATAAGAAAGAAAAAAATGTATGCCGTATGAAATTTACTAGCAGGGCTAGTTTGGAAAAAAAACACAATTAATGAGTAAGAAATAAAAGAAAATCTCTTCATGCCATTCTTTTGCATAAAACAACTTATCTTGTGCTGCAAATTGTTGGGGGTGTTGCAAGTAGGACAATATTGTCAGCATTTTTTTTGATAGCTAGCTATTTGATTAAATTTAAATTTTATTTAAAAAAATTCTCTTAACATATTTTTTAGTTGTTGAGTTTAGATTTATTAAATGAATTTTCCCTATGGATTTCAAATAAAAGATTATTTCAAATTTCAATGAACCCACTACGCTCACATTTTAATATCTATTCACAATTGATTAACTATTCTAAAAACAACACTACAGTTTGTACTTTACAGAAATACTATGTTTTGAATAATGTTGTTTCATCATCCCATTAGTTATAAGAAATTTCCTTCAAAAACACATAAAAACTACTTTGTAATTTTAAGTAAAAGAGACCTATTGAAAACACACAAAACACAAAGAAAGATATGCTATTGTAGTCCAGTCAACGAAGACCAAAAAAGGTCGAATAGAGGAAATAATTCGTGTAGTCGCAAATTTTTGTACAGTGGTAGGGAGGAGTACCATAAACAACATACTAAAAATCCTGACCGGTGGGGGGTGAGCGGGGGGGTAGGGGAGCGTTTAAAGGTCATTCTTCCACGTTATTCTCGTATAACTCGAAAACCGTGACCTCTAACGAAAAGGTGTTCATGTACTAAATTAATCTACATTAAATTCCCTACAAAAAAGTTCCTATTCATTTTTTCTCTAGGATGAATTGTTTATGATATGCAGGGGATAGAAAAATCGCGGATTATTAAAAATAGTGTTTTAATGGTATAAAATTAATGTTTAATGTTAAATGAACTTAGTACAGAACAACTACATTACTTATTAAAAACAAACCTCTTATCTTGAATGTGTAAATCTCAAAAATCAACAATTGAATCATCATAATTATCATAATCATCATCATCATCTTGAAGATCGAGTAACGGTGCACCATTTGTACATGTACCATGGCACGTGCCGCACACCATGGAGCATGGAATGCCGGCTTTTCGGCATCCACATCGTCCCCCACACCCAGTAGAACATCGGCAAAAGATGTTGTTCAGTATCGCTTCAGATGCTACTGGGTCTTTGGTTGTTACAGGGGTGAGCGAACCATCCTCCCCTCGGTTCCATCCCCACTCGGTCGGGGGTAGGGGGTTGTTGAGCCATTGCTGTATCTGTAAGTAAGTAACAAAACCGCTGTAAGTAACAACAAATAGTGTTGTAAAAATGATTAGATAAAAACAGTAAGATAGTAAAATTAATATAACTTACCTGTAAATAAACTCTAAAAGAGTGTTGCTGCGCAGCTCCTGTGGTTGGTGGCAGTGAGGCGAGGTCTGGTTTTGGCTTCGTTGATGCGTTTAGGAATGCAGCATACCGGCGTTGATTCAGGTCTTGCTGCTCTGCATTCGCTTGGTAAATTTCTAAAAACATTTTCTCACCAGCCTGTGCGACCTTGTCTGCTGGTGTCGAGGGGTTAGTAAAAATGTCTGATATTGTCTTCATTTGCCTAGGAATCTTGCTGAACAGCTTAACCATTCCTCCTTTACTCTTTTTGTAAATGGCGGAGGTGGTGTCACACCCACTAAAGGCATGGAGAAGGAGGATGGTTTCAGCAAAAGGAAGTTGTTGAAGTTTGTTTGTTGAAAACAATTTTGATTCCACCTTGCCCCTGCCCGGCTTCATGAAGTATACGTTACTCCTTGGTCGTGCAAAAGCAATGAGTAAAACAATCAAGTCGACATCTTCCCCTATTATTGTGACAGTGGGATGTAGGGCAGCTTTCTCTAACCCACATCTCACTATAGTGTCATCAGCATCCCCTGTAGCAATTACTGTTTCTATTCCCTTCGCTGCCATTTTGCCACTGAGGAGTTGAATAAGCCTGGTTTTGTTATTCTCGTTTGCGAGAAAATGCTCCTGTTGAACAGTGACATTCATACTTTCATTAAAATTAATGTCAACCGAAGTTTTTGTGAGGCCCCTTCTCTTCTGCTCTGCTCGTTTTGTACTGTTGACGTCGCCATAAACATCGAAAACCACAGTACAGCTTTGACCGTAATATTTGAGTACATAGGCTATGTATTGATCGCAAAATACAGAAATCTTGGTACCCATATTCCATTTCACGCGGTGAAGGAGGAAGCCTCCATCTAATACATTGGTGCTCGTTTGTAGATCATGAGTTTCATAATTATCCTCTGGAAGAGCATCGTAGAGAGAATACTTCTTTCCTTTCCTCACTACCCCTTCATTAAAGAGAGCCAACGGGAATGGAGATAATTCACATTCCATAAGCTGTGCAACATCTTCATCACTCTTTTCTGCAATGGCAGTTGTTTAGAAAATGGTCAGAGGGTCTACAGTCACTTTATCACCGTTCACTTTTACGGCATTGCTCATACTAGCCAATGACAACACCACATTCTTCTTAGACTGTTTTATGTCACCAAAATCACAACCAACAAAGCTCTGCATGGTTGCGGTACCAATTTCTAGGGCTCGATGAATATTTATTTTTGAGCAGATGGCGGTTGCTCCAGGGGACCCACCAACCCACTTCGTTAGAACTGAATCAGTTATTCCTCTTCCTCGCGTCAGGCCACCTGAGCTTTTCATGGAGCGCATTAGAGTCTGCTCTATGGTCATGTCTGACCAAACTCCTGCCCAACGTGAAGCAGTTCGATTTATGGTGAAATAACCCTTATCTGCAAAGTCCTTGAACACAGTTTTCAATGATAGCATGTCTTGAACGTAAAGATGAGTACATTTTGCATATTGAAAATGACCGCTTACATGGAAGAATGGTATCATTTTCTGAACACAAGCCGAGTGGCCATTCCAATCACCACAGCGCTCAGAATCTATGAACTTCTTCATCAATGAAACCATGTTAAAATATTGCACCCACAAATCAGGGGAGGGGGGCTGCGCACAAACGAAGGAGTTTCTTGACCTCATTCCAGCCAGCCACCTGCCTTCCCTCACGCTTCAGCCCTCCAAACCCCTACCCCCCACATCCCCAGCACACAATCTATCTCTTAATACAGCACTACTGCACTTAGATGTTGTACATACATTTAATATTAGGTATGAACCCTCTTCATTTAACATTTAACATTAATTTTATACCATTAAAACACTATTTTTAATAATCCGCGATTTTTCTATCCCCTGCATATCATAAACAATTCATCCTAGAGAAAAAATGAATAGGAACTTTTTTGTAGGGAATTTAATGTAGATTAATTTAGTACATGAACACCTTTTAGTTAGAGGTCACGGTTTTCGAGTTATACGAGAATAACGTGGAAGAATGACCTTTAAACGCTCCCCTACCCCCCCGCTCACCCCCCACTGGTCAGGATTTTTAGTATGTTGTTTATGGTACTCCTCCCTACCACTGTACAACAATTTGTGACTACACGAATTATTTCCTCTATTTTTACTTTGTTGACTGGACTATTGAACTATGGAGCTCCATAGCATATCTTTGTGTTTTGTGTGTTTTCAATGTGTCTCTTATATGATAAAGGAGTATTTCCGAAAATAAACTAATGTTAATATGGTATCTATGATATCTTAATGCTGCACAGATGTATCTTCACAAATTGTGTAACTTAACTAAAGTGTGGATTCAACCAAATTTCTTGTGTAATTTTGATTTCTCTTCTCACTCTGACCCAGGAATATAATAAAAGAATCCTGAACTTGTTTACTTTTTTATCTGTATAGCTGTAATTGTTTTAAATCTATATGTACCTGCGTCAATGGCTGCCTGGTTTAAGGCATGCCACTCACATTAGACTAGACTGGTGGTGAAAGGGAGCTCAGGGTTTCAATCCCAGTCGGGTGTACTGAAGGTGATTTTTCCTAAATTGTTTTCCACTCTCCCTCCACACAAATGTGGGTACACTTCCTCTAGATTCAAACCTACTCATCTCTAACACATTATCGTAATTAGTGCATAAGCATATAACCTGAACAGGTAATAAGACGTGGTGCTAAAAAAATCCACGTATACAATAAACTCCTGACTATCCATGTTCGGGATATCCGTGCATGGGCCTTCAACTAAAAACGTCAACAAAACTTTAACACAATAAAGAATACACAATTAATTCACAAAACAAAGAGAAGAAATAATACCATACAAGCATATGCATACCTACCTCTATAAAATTGTTTTATATAAATGATATCCATGTTATAAATACTGTTCAGATATCAACATCAAAGAAAATGTTGTGTATTCAATTATACATGTTTTTCAATTATCTGTGCATTCTCCAGTACTGATGATTAACCTGGATATTTGAGAATTTACTGTATTCTTATTTGATGGTGGACTGTTGCAGACTGTTTTGTGCTGGGCTCGCGACTGGTCTTAATACTTGATGACTTGCTGTGGGTATTGACGGACTCTCAACTGAAGGCAGCCTTGCACTTCTTGGATTCGCTCACCGGCCTGGTACAAAAAGCCACAGAGGTCACTCGTATTAAAAAGGCAGCAAGAAAGCTTGAGGTTTGTCATAATAAATGCTATAATATAGGGCTCTGCGAGTACTCATATTTTGAGCTCGAGCTTGTTGCTTAAACTCAAGATCGAAATCAAAAGTTTTGTAGATTCATCATTTTCGAGATTCCACTTGATGTACTTAATACAATTTTTAAAACGCAATAGTAAGCATAGTCTATTGCAATGACAAAGCAATGAAAATAAAAATAGCTAAGAAGATTACTAAATGATTGAATGATCTGTTTTAATATTTCACCTGGTCCCTTTCTAAAATAATAATTTATGTTAAATTAAAAATGTAAAATCAAAAATATATTGTATTAAATGTTTTCAAACTGAAGGTATTTAAAAACTCGTATTAATTAATACATTTAGCTAGAAAACTAGCTTTAGTTTAGTTACTATTTAGTTTTTTTAGTTTTTTTAGTTTTTATTATCTATCTATTATCTTACTACCCGTTCGGGTTATACACTTTAAGTACTAATTACGCTAATAGATTAGGAATTGGGAAGGTTGTATTAGAGGAAGTGAACCCGCATTTGCGTGGAGGGAGAGTGTAAAGCCATTTAGG